>VNWY01000046.1:0-112762 GCA_009869845.1 Pseudachorutes palmiensis | reverse complement strand
ACGATGAAGGAGGATACTCGCAAATTGAAGAATTTATGGAAACAAAGGGATATCGTGTTGTGACTAAAGTTACAAATTCAAATTGGCTGGCAAATGACTTTATTTTTGTACACGAAACTGTAAAATTTACTGGTATCATTCCACATATTGAGACGTTCAAATAGTTTAGATCTTTAGCGCTAACGACTGTATTCTACTAAAAAGATAAACGTTTGAAACAGTATTTAAATAAATTAAACTCCACAATGCAATCTGCTATAATCATCTACTTTTGTGACACGTGACAGTAATTCTAGAGCTTCACCACTTTCGCTGGATTTTTGAAATTCGTCGACGCCGACATTTCAGAAACGACGCGTACTTCTTCTAGTCATGCTACTTTGAGTTCTGGAATAAAGAAAAATGTTACCAACGAAGTTTTAGTATTTAGCATCACAATTAGTTTACCGTATTTCTTTGTTTCTAGTAGAACAAGGGTGCAAAAATAGTTCTGCAGCTTCGTCGCGGAATTTTTTCGTTGATAAAATATAGCTATAGAAATTTAAAGCCGAATTTAACGAAGCCATTAAGTCTACAATGTGCGGTAGAACTCCGTCTCTAAACGAGATTTCACTGGAGAGGCAAATGTCCACAATTCCAAAAATCTCACAAACGAAAAACACAAGGATAACGCTGATCAACATCCTTGCGATTTGAATATCTTGCGTATACTGAGATGTCATGGCTGCCCTTGACTTATTCGCTTGAGAAACCTAAATTATATAACCAAAGGACAATTTCCATGTTTCAAATGTCCTTAAATTCTTTGTTTACCTTTAAAATTATGTTCAAATTACAGTAGATGAGAATCGTCAGCGGTATTGCAAAGTTTCCAACAATGTTAAATACTGCTAAGACAGCTTCCAAATCAGTTCTACGCGTAATAGTAATTTCGGCTTCTGATGAACCAATTTCAGAAGCGTTTGTGTTATTTGTAATAGCCCTTGGTTCTAAACAAAACTCGATCGAAAAGTAGCGTAAGCTGTTGAACGAAATTGCTACACAGGTGATGATTGCAGTACAAATTCGAGCTTTCTTCTTTGTACAGAGGATCCGTGCTTTGATTGGATGAACAATGGCAATCCATCGCTCGATACTTACCAACGATATTAAAAGGAACGACACCGTTTGCGCTAATTGTAAAATAAAGCAATTACTGAATGTATTAGAATTAGAAATGTAAACTAATCAACCTGTTCCGCATACGGCAGACAGCAATGGGAAGCCGAGCAAATAAATATTCAGTGGAAGAAAGAGGGGTACGATTTTATGGATTAGCAATGGAGCCAGTAAGAACGTATCGGCGACACTAAGGTAGAGAAGAAGGCAGTAAATTGAAGAACTTCGTCCAGGTTTTGTCAACAATATCCAAATTAGAATATTCCCAATTATACCAAAAGAACAAATCACAATTTGTATCCAAAAGAAAGCAATTTCAAAATACTCTTCCATAATTAATTAAAATATTTCAAAAGCTTTTTTTTTTCAATCGGAGCGTCAACGGTAAGTCTTTAACAATTTAGTCTTTACAGCCAGAATTAGTTTTAAACAAATTTCTTGGTGCAGTCGTTCGCCACAATATACAAAATTATGTTTTCTTAATTAAGAAAAGACCACCGACTAATTTATTTTAATATTTGACTTCAGCGGATTCCATAAAGGTTCCTTTGATCCTTTGATCCGGAAGTAGGTCAGGGTTAGGCTGCGTCAAAACCTTCCAGAAACCTGAAGAGCTTACACTTATATTTATATAGTTTCAGGTAGAATGTGTTCATTTACACTGTACATTGAGTAGACCATATTTAAACGAATCGTTTTAATTTTATGCTGTAATAAAGTCGCGTCAAACCTTCACTACTAATTGCGTTTGTGGTTGCTGTGGCTTTATTGTAATATTTTCCTAAAGCCTTTGATTTCCATTCTGGGGCTGCAAGTTCTGTAATTTATTCTTTGAGTTGTTTTTGACACGTGAAAGTTTCTATTGTTAAACCACCAGGCCAGTATACACACACAAAACTTGTTTTAGGGATGGGTTTACAATAAGTATTCAAGTCAGTCCATATGTCTCTAGGAAGGAAAATAGAGGACGATTAACTTCCAGTTAATCTTTGGAAGTTGGAAGTCTGTACGTAGCGTTTAACAAATGGTAACCCAGTTAGACGGCGACATGGAAATTGACCAGCTTAGGCCAAAACCTGAACGGCATTTGGGGAAAAAGATTTTTCAGTTGACTTCTGCAATAACAGGTAATTAGGTAAATATTTTATTTTGGCAAAAAGTTTGAATTCAAACCCCATTTTTCTTATTAAAGCTTCCACTGGGACTTTCACCTTGGGCTTGGTCATTGCCTGGACTTCACCTTGCAATGATCAAATTAAAAACGATAAGAAGTTCAATGGCGTCACAGAAGACGAGCTTACATGGATTGCATCTCTTTTACCCGTAAGATGACCAAAGTCCAGCTTCAGAAAGTATGTTCAGATTATTTTTGCAATTCGTGAGTTACAGGTGGGAGCAATTTTCAGTGGAATCCTTACTGGGTTTTTGTATAAGCAATTGGGAGGAAGGAAGGCGATGTTTACACTTTGCATTCCGACGATTCTTGCTTGGCTGCTCATATTGTTTGCTCAAAATATTCCGATGATCTTTGTCGGACGTTTTCTACTTGGTATTATTTTAAACACGGCTTTATTTTTTAGTGGAATATATCGCTTCAAATGTGACTCTAAATATTTCATTATTAGGATTGTGTAACGGTGCGCAGCCGCTGCTGATTCCAATTTACATCAGTGAAATTGCAGAGGAAAGTATACGAGGCGCAGCCACTGCGCCATTTGCCATTCTTTGCACCTGTGGAATCCTTTTCGTGTAAGTTTTCAACAAATTCAATAGAAAATTCACGAAAAATCGTCTCCCCTTTTAGATACGTTGTCGGAGCTTTTGTGAATTGGACTACACTGACGCTAATCTGCACCTTGTTTCCAGTTGCCTTTATGGTATTGATATTCTTTATGCCAGAAAGTCCAGCAAACTTGATTTCAACTGGAGACAAAGTCAAGGCTGAAAAAGTATTGATGTGGCTCCGTGGCACCAAGAACTCTGACGATGTGAAGGAAGAGTTGCTAATCGTAAGTTATCAAGCCAAGAAAAATTTCTACTTTACGATAATTAATTTTTTCAGATTCAAAAGAAACAAGAGGAAATGCAATTCAAAAAGGAGTCATTGTCGAGTTTCCGGGAACCAAAAATTCTAAAACCAGTGTTCATGGTCCTAGTAAGCTTTCGAAAATGCTTTCCAGTTTAGCACGAAGAGAAATTGTTTTCACTCATGCATTTTTTTTCAGGCGATACTTACAATCCAGCAGTTTTCTGGAATCAATTGCTTCTTCTTCTTTGCGGAACGGATATTCAAAGCAGCCAAGACTGGCCTTGACCCCGCCGTATCGGCAATGATTCTGGCTGTTTTTAACCTTATCTGTGGAATCATTTTCATGTTTGTAATTGACAAAGTTGGACGAAGGATTTGTCTAATGGTGTCATGCGTCGGATGCTCGCTATCCCTAGTTGGAATTGGCACTTACTTTTACATGCAGAATGCTAACATGGATACAACCAACATAGGGGCATTGCCGCTTGTGTCAATGGTGGGGTTCAACATATTTTTCAGTACTGGAATGGGACCGTAAGAATCACATTTGAAGTAAGGAAACCGTTTCGAATCATTTTTTTATTTTCAGTGTCCCATATGTCCTGATGGGTGAAGCTCTCCCGTCAGAAGTCATTGGTAACCCCCATCCCTCTGAAATAAGCCACCGGTGATTAATTTTAATTTCTTTTAGGAACCACTTCCGCCTTGGCAATGAGTTTAAACTGGGCGTTGGCCTTCGTACTCACAAAATGTTTCGAGCAACTTGTCACTGGCGTTGGAGAGCACGGTAGCTTCTGGATGTTTGCAGGCGTCTGCTTAAGCGGAGTATTTTTTACATTCTTTTTTGTACCGGAAACCAAAGGGAAAACGCTTTCAGAAATTCAAAAATATTTCGAATCGAATAAATAAATTATAATCAAGTAAGGTTCAACTGAATTTCTTTTGGTGATGACTCAATCCGTGTGAATCTAAAATTAAGTCCAGCTCATCTGCCCGTGATTTCCGAAAGATAATGATGAGTCAGTATATGTTAAACTGGACGTGCTTGACAAATTCTGTCGTTAATGTTCCTCAAGGTGTGCCTTGCTCATTACTGCAGGCGTATTGAATATTAATGAGACTCTCTTGCAATTGCAATTTCCACTGTAATAAATTAGTCATGAGTGCGACTTAATTTAGTTAGTGTACAGTTGAAAGCTTCAAACTAAAAACCGCAAGCACTGGAAGAGGAAGTCTACTTTTAATTTGGCTCAATTGAACTCCGTTTTTTATTAATTCAAAGTGGATTTTATTAGTTTCACAATGAAGTGCTTCATTGTGACAACCTTGGCGTTGGCACTGCTTACAAACAATGGCGTCGGAGCTCAAACACTGTGTAAATTCGTAACTTCCGAGAATGTCACAACCTCCACCAGAGGTAGCTCTGTGGCCGTGTTCATCAACAACTTTTCGGCAAACAAATGCCTGCGGGTTGGAAACTTTGGACATTATCCAAGCAAGCTTTTCCTTGACGAATGTTTTTGGGGGTAAACTTTGATTGGTTGAAACGATTTATTCATTATTTTGTAACCTTCTTGCCAATTACAGGACAAAAACAATCACCAAAGATGAGAAACTGTATTTTCGGGACAACGCATTACTACCGGGTGGGATTACCCTTGCCAGTGACGCCGGCCTAGGTGAAGAGTACTGCTTGTCTTTGGCTAAAGATGGTTTCCTAACCACTGCTAAATGCCGAGGTTCATCGTGGGACCAACTATGGAAAATTAAAACTGTTCGCGGAAAAGACAATTTGTTCCAAATTCAGCAAGGGTCTTCATCCCTTTGCATGTTACCTTCATCAAGGAATACGAAATCACCGATTACGCTCAACGCTTGCAATGCCTATCAAACTGAACAATTGTGGAAGCTATGTGCTACCCCACCTGCATCTCGTTGAATAAAATCAATTAAAAACTGCTTCATATTAACAATAATTAGCCTACGCCATGTAGGCCGCGACATGGAGGGTCTGAAACCACTAAAGAAGGTCAATAAGTTTAGACCTTGGGATCAAAAAACATAGATAAGAACACCACACAAACCCTTCAAAAAAGGGCTGTGTTGTCAGTAAGTGTTCCAAATGAATGGATGACTCTGAATGGGGTCGAAAGGTCATGTTTCTGTAAAAAGAAAAAGGTTTGCGTGAAAGAAAAAGGAGGGCAATTAATTTTTATTGCTTGTTTTATGCCTGGAACAAGTACCAATACCCCTTAGGATTACGTATGACTCTAGCTCGTTCTTGTTATTTCAATTTTAACCCTTGACCTCTAGACTTTTATCGAATTTAACCCTTATTGTTTCAATTTTTTCAATAATTTCATTCTCATTTCGCCACTGCACTCGAATAAATTCCGCCAGCGGGAAATCAGTGAAACCTTGGATCTGTGCATTTTTGGTCACTTTGGAAAAACGTTGAAGAAAATCTGGCCATAAAGCCATTAGCAAAGCGTTTTTTAGAACAAGAAAATTCAACTGTATTGAACCTGTATTGTTATGAATTAATACTAATTAATTCATTACCATATTCCATTTTCTAATTATTTCCACATTTGATTAAAATTAGATGCCCATCTCTGATGCGTTGTTCACAGAGTCCCTTCTGCAGTACCCTGGGTAGCTTTTACAGTTAGGCTCAGCTGTGTTTCAACTAATTGTTAAGAATTCAATTTAATTAATTTGATACCGAGAGAAAAGCTTAAATTCGAAAGAAACAGACAAGAGAATGGAAGATCAAGACAATCCGGATCAGCAGATTGGTCCTGTGAAGAAGCGTCCGGCTCATATCGATCCTTTGGACGAATCTGTGATGATTGGACCACTGGACATGTCCATTGGAGAGTTAATCAAAACTCGTGGCAGGCAAGAACAGAAACAGGTCCAATATTACGAGCCACGGAATCACAAATCTGTCAAACCCAAAATCATAGCTGCCGTGAGCCAACAGAAACCGCAGCAAGCAAACGGTGGGAAAAGGAGGGGCAGACCGCCGAAGATCAAGAATGAGTCAGCAGCATCGGAGCCTTCAACTGCGGAAACGAGTGATATTCCAAAGAAGAAGGCAAAGGGGGATGATGAGCCAGAATCACAGTCTTCCAATGATGAAAAGATGGAAGATAAGGACGATGAATCTGGACCATTATCGCCACAATCCTCATCTGGTCACCAGAATGGTATTCTATCCGACGAATCTCAACCAGACATTGACGGCAGTGATGATGAAAAAGCTTCTTCTGGCGAAACTTCTTCCCAAGTGACGAGCGTCAATGTCAATCCTGTTGTTACGGTATGTAATTCTCATACTCTAGCATGAGACGTGTCGTCCAATTTTTTGTTTTTATTTATCAAAGGACGAGCAGCTCAAGTCTACAATTGAAGGGATTCTTTCCAACTCCGACTTCCGGGTTGTCACCATGAAAATGGTCGTGGACCAAGTTTACGCCGCATTCCCGAACCACAATATGAAACATAGGCGTCACTACATCAAGTCAATCGTGAAAGAGGTGATGTAATAATCTTACAAGTTTACATTATTATTCATTTTACAAAAGGTTATTCTTTTTCTTCCAGTCAATCTAAAGCCATCTACATGACGCACTATCCGTCCTCACTGCTGTGCGGCCTTTTACTTAAATTCTTTCATTTCTGGAAGCTGCATTTACGCCAAATCATAAGTTTAGTTAAAAAGGCAATCATTTTTGTAATTTCAACTTGAGACGCTATGCTTTAGCTTAAGAGATTAAGTAAGTCTTGAGATTCTCTGTAATATTTTTGTACTGCATAATGACTTGTATTCTCCTTTTTCGTGTACTTCATGTCCAGTATTTGCAGACTTGACTACATCAATTTGTCAATTAACCAATTCAATAAATCGTAAAAAATTAGTGGGCGGTTTCTTCCAGTTTTTGGAGTTTACAATTTTCGTTGGTCGCCCTCTAGCGTGAGCAGGAAAAAAGACCATGGGCAGAAATAAGGGAAAATTCACTAGGAAAATTCCGGCGTGCAAAATTCAGTCACTCGCTCTTCGTGCTTGATTGAAGGAGGTAATCATCCGTTCCAATTAATTTCCGGTTCAGCGCTGATCTACTGATTAACTCGACCGGGTAAAATGGTAAGTCAGGTCATCATTCTCCATTCTCCTCCATTCTGGTCACTTTTTATCTAAACATAAACTGGATACTGGGGCATATGTCATGTTTAATTCTTGGTTATTCCATTAATCTTATTTCTAAATGTTAATTTGTTATTTCTAGGCATCATTCAATAAACCAGACCCATTGAAACCAGCAGCAGAGGAATCCGTCATTCACCGAATTCGGATCACTTTGACTTCGAAGAATGTCAAGTCGCTTGAAAAGGGTAAAGGCACCAAACATTCTGAACTTTTGCACTTGAAGCTGATTTAATAATATAAACTTTCATTTGATAATTTCCAGTGTGTTTCGATCTTGTGAAGGGAGCTAAAGAGAAGAACTTGAAGGTGAAGGGTCCAGTCCGACTCCCGACTAAGATTCTTCGAATTACCACTCGCAAAACACCTTGTGGTGAAGGGTCAAAGACGTGGGATCGTTTCCAGATGAGGATCCACAAGCGAGTCATTGATCTCCACAGCCCGTCTGAAGTTGTGAAGGACATCGTAAGTCACATGGATCTTCAAAGGCTATCCGCCTGTATTCACTGTTACTATTTTTAATAATTGCTTTCTTTTTATTACAGACGACCGTGAGCTTGGAACCTGGTGTCGAAGCTGAGGTCACAGTCGCCGATTCTTAAAGTTTGAGCACTCCTCTGTCTTCTGTATATACTTGAATTGTTTTAAACTTTTTATAATTTTCAAGTTCATGTACGGAGACTGTTGAGTAAACCAACTACAGAATCCAATTCAATGCTTTATGTGGTACGTAATTTATTGTCGTGATTTAAAATACATTGTCGTAGATATCTTCTCGACTGGACTGGACCACTGGAGGAAATGTTTCCTTTATCAGCCTGGAAGGAGGTCAATCTCACTTGTCTACTGATGTCGCTGTAAACCTTTCTACTATTTTTTGGCTATATTTTTCAGGGTGATGTTACAATCGATGGTTACAATTGCCAAATAATCCAAAGTTACCAAGTTAGCTAAATAAGCCCTTGTTTTTAGCACTTTTTTTTAAACAAAAATCTCTCAACTTTCCCTTCGCATGGAAAAAGCGTGAATTTTCTGACAGTCCATCACCTCGCTCGATTTCCTTGTTCTTCACTTCCAATATGGACCAATTTCCTGATGAAGTAAGTGAAACTTCACTAATCGTTTTCGATGACAGGGTTTTTTTAAGTCTATCCTTGATTCAGGTGATCCTGCGTGTTTTGGAGTTCCTGGGAAGAAGTCATTTCCGAATCGCACTTGAAAATCGAATGTTATTAGAAGTCTTGGATGAAGAAGATGAGATTTTTCACAGAAGCGTAATTCCAGATCGATTTGAAACGCTTGAAGATTTCACATCCGTGTCTCCAAAATGGAAAAGTCTGATTGAAAATAAGCTAGGAGTGCTGACTGTTTTGCACCGTCGAATGACATTGGAAGCAATTCAGGACGCCTTCAACAAGAATACGCGAGACTGCTTCATTCAACGCAATTTTGAAAAAGGTGACTGGACTCTTCCTGCTTTCAAGAATCCATCTTTTCTGCGAAGCCTCTACATCCGGAGCCCAGCTTTGACCAGCCTTGATTTTGCATCTATGATGAACGGCCTTGAAAATCTTCGCAGCCTGTTACTGTCTACTGTGACGTACAAAAATATCGACACTTCCAAATGGGAGGCTGTGAATCTACCCAAGTTGAAAAACCTCGAGCTTGTTGATTCGAGAATCGTCGAGTCCAATGACTTTTTCGAGAAGACATCACGGGCTCGAGGATTTCGTGAACTGTTCACATTTCTGGGTAAAGCTACCCTCCCAAGTCTAGAAACGTTCAAAATGGATGCCTCAACGTCGTACCTTGAACCCAGCGTGCTCCCCGAGCTGTTCCTTGGATTTCTACTGGCTCATCAGAAAGTTCTTCGAGAAGTTTTCATGTGGATTACAGAATATGACGATACGGGAACAGTGACTGCGTTTCCAGATTTGGCACTTGGTGACACAGACTCCGCAACGCTTTCCCAGCTCCACCTCAACCTCCGAAGTTTTGAAGTGTCCTTAAATGCTGACACGTATGAGGAACCCCACCCCCACGGAAGGATTCTGGACTGGGACCCGCTTGGTACTCTATATGAGAATATTCTAAAGAGTTGCGTTACAGGGCTTGAAGGTCGCGAAGCTACTTTCTCTGGATTTGCAATTCCACCTTCATTCCTCGAAGGATTCGTAGCCAACAATTTCTCCACTTTGAAAGAAATTCGCGTCACTGTAACCCAACTGGACTGTGCAATCTTTGGTCAGTGCCCACTCAAGATTCTACGTGTCAAAGGGACATTGCTGCTGAATGATGAGATTGGAGAGAACCCAACCTGCCTGATGAAGAATCTGAAAGAATTGCCAAAAACCTTGACATTGTTGTCTGCGACATGGATTCTGATTCGAACAGAGGACTTTGAAGGCTTCAATGTGACAACATTTCCAGACATTCGTCAACTTCATTTGAAAGGAACAGGAAACAAAGGGGACTTTGGAATGACTCCAGCGCAAGCCAGTAGCTTCGAAATGTGGCCACACAGGCGCAACATCAAGGACGAAAACATCAATGTAGCTTCATGCGACCCTGAAGGGATCCCATCGACGGATTCTAATCTGAAGAAAGGCGCCAAGATCTTCGCTGGATTGTACTACATTGCAGAGCCTGTTTTCGAAGATGACTTTGACGATTTCGACGACGAAGCTGATCATTGAGATGAATCTAAATGAAAACTGTGTAACATGTGACTAATATTGAATTGCAATAAATTTCCATTTCTGGAGGCTACAATTGCACCATAAAGTTATCTAGAAACCATTGGAGTATATTTTATTTGGTAAGTAGAGTAATAACGTGTTCCTAAAAACCTTATATCATGCATTTGACTTTTTCATAGCGAAGGCTTTTTAATTTTTCCTTTGTACAAGCACATCCGGTTTCACTTGAGCACACGAGCACAAATCGTAACCCCTCTTACTAAAATGGTGATTGAATTGTCGTAATTTAAAATACATTGTCGTAAATATCTTCTTCTCGACTGGAGGGATTTGACGAAGAAAATGTACCCGAGAGAGTTCCTGAAAATGCGCCATCACTCCCGCCGTCTTTCAAAAGACTGGAGACATTTGATCCATTGTGATGGCTGGGAAGGCGAAAGTTCAACCTTGGATGAATCGAGTGATCCATTAGTCCTAGCCCGTTAAACCCGTCTGTGATTTCAGCATAGATGTTCTGATCGTCCTCATTTTCAGTCACTTCGTCCAGCACCCGGCTGTAAGGGACTTCTGACCTTGTCGACGCAAGGACATCCGGGGCTAGTGGCTTATGCAAATATGGATTCTGCCGTGACCTTTGACTTTCTTTGCCACTCTTTGATCCTTTCCCTCCTGCCATGAAGTTGAACAGCGTTGACAAGCGATTCGATGACTCTTCTCCAGGTGCCATTGTATTTTGGTTCCCTTCCTCCTCATCTTGATTGAGGCTAATGGACACGCTTTGGATCTCTACATTAAAGGACTTTGATCTTTTCAGTGGATCCTTTGTATTCCCAAAGGCGCTTGTACTGTTTGGTCTGAAAAGGAGCGACAGCTTCGACGGCGGCGGTGGTGACGATGAACGAATCCGAAGCGTCCGATTTAATTTGTTTCTCAACGCAACAGTCCCGGTCACGGTCCCTTTCCTTTTAGAACAAGTTCGGACTTGGCGTCGCCAGGCTTCGCCATCCGTGTAGCAGAATTTGATCGCTGCTTGGTAGCTAGTGGACTTGATGAATAAGTCTTCACTCGTCATTTGTGAAAGGAGGAAATCACAGTCGACATCTAGTTCAAACAAACTTGGCTTCTCGCTTAGTAAAGTGCAGGCTAAGATTACGTCTTCAGTGTCAACATGCTCGATTTCCAATGCTCCTATAAATAAAGAAAAAGTTTGAAAAATTCCAAAGTATAGTCGCTCTTGCTAGTGTCAACTTACCTGTAAAATCTGGAACATTCTCCGGAAGTTTACCAGCGACCATTTTGACCCTAAGTGGTAAGCGATGTGACCTTGCAAGGACTGCCAAGGGGTACACATGCTGTGGATTGCGTCCACCACGCGGAGCCACCGGGTAGAAAATACCAGTTGACGAAAACGGAACGAACAGTACCTGGAACAAATGAAATTACAAGAGAAATTAGTCTCCTTTCATATGCCATTATTCATTTGATTTTGACATGTTCATTTGTCAGGATTAACATCACCACTTATTTCAGATTAGCCTTTTCTGGTCACTGCATTTATTTATAGCCTGGGTGCTTTATGTGCATTCTATTGAGAGTCTAATTAAATTGGATTTAGAAAGTGGGATTGATTGGGAATATATAAGTGCGTGGGACTTGGAACTTTTGACACGTGAGACAGTTAAATGTTTTAGAAAGCAAAAATGCTTTTGTCTTTAATGTGAAGATGATTGTTAAGAAGTGCGTTAGCTTTCATCAATTAAACTTCATGCTTTGGTCATTCCGAGTAAAAGTGAGCTCTCGATGATTGCAAGTGTAGCTTTTGCACAATTTATTCATAACGATCTTCCCATTTAAACACGGACGCATCCTCCATTGTTTAATGAGTATCGTGAATTCACCCCAAGATGCATTATTTAGCATTTTACAGAAAAAAGATATCAGGAAATTAACCTTAATGACAGATTATCACCCAGAATTCTTCCAAATCGCAAGGATTCTCACAAATTAAACGCTTGAGCTACTTTCTCCGCTGCATCTTCATATTCGTGAAGCTCCGCAAGCATTTTGGCACACTACAGAAATCCTTAAGGCAATCCTTTTATATTGCAGTTTTGGCTAAAAGGAAAATCTGTTTAGCCTTGGCACTTGACTTTAGTCCAAGTCTTGTGACATTCCTAAGCATATGCTTAATTTCACATAAAAGGTAAAAGTTGAAACACTGGAAATGGCAATGAAATTATAATTCTTGGGTCTCCGCATGAGAGACAAAAATGATTTGCCAATTAAAAGACGTTCCTTTTCGTTTTCGCATTTTGCAATATACCAAAAAACAACAATGGGTTTTGCTTCTTCATCCCCTTTTGCTCGTTTCGCTTTGTTATTCTTGTGATTTTTAATTTTTACAGAATAACTTTTACTTTAATTCCTTATACAAAAACTGAGCGTCATGCTTCCCATTTTTACTTTTAAAGTCAGCGGAAATGAAAAAAATAGCAAAGTTTTCAGCGTTTCGGCGACTCGAATACACATTGGAGCCACTTTGAAATAATTTATTTTCATTGTTGTCTCCCAACAAATCCAATTTCTAGTTCAAGTTCGCCACAGACTATTTTAACGATAGGGTTAAGAATTTGTAGGTCAAGGAGTAAATCATTAAAGTTATTCCACGCACATTTCCATTTTGACAGTTTTATCCCTTAGTCCTTAGTGTTCTTGAGCCTTAACGAAAATCACATTTCCTTCTCGGTTCGTTTGAAATATAAAAATATAACCTTACGCGTCATGTAACGTAATAGCGTAAGGTAGGAAAATTTTAGAACCCAAGCCCAATGGAGATTCAATATGTCACTGTTACGTCAAAGTCAACGGTGCTTTGGCCCATCATTCTTTGCTTCACTTCCTTCCATTGTTTTGGTTTAAATTATAATGACTCTCCCACATGAATCCGCAAAAACCAAAGAAAGAAAACTAAATCATGCTGGTATTACACTGCGCTCCTTCCATTGTCATTTTGAATAAAAATCCATTTGCCTTTTTCCGTTTTACTTACCCAATTTCACCCAATTTTGCGCACTGACAGAAAAGGAATTTACCAACTATGCCCATATTTAAATGAACTTCCCTTTACGGTTTTTAATTAGGCCAAACTAACTTTCCCAGGGTTTTCACGAAACTATGATTTACACCTTTGACAGCGGCACCATTGGTAAAAAAATGAATTTCTCATGGTATATTTTGCCTGCAATTTCAACAACGGTCTAAATTTTCTGACATGACAGACATTATATTCGACATATGAAAAAGTTCCTTATGTAAGAAACGAAAAAACAGCGGAAGCCAATTTACCTCTCAACGGAATTAGAACAGTCGAACGGCCAAAATTGCGAGGCAAACAAAAATTGTTTTGCATGCACATCTAATCGTGCAAAAAACGCACGCACCAAACGGCACTGGGCCTGTGTTGATGTACAAATTGCGCAACACGAAGCGTGCCTACATGTCCAGAATTTTCTACCCACACCTTCCGGGATTAGGAAATTATAAACAAGGTCAAATCAAATGCGTTAGCTT
The DNA here is from genome assembly GCA_009869845.1 of Pseudachorutes palmiensis. NCBI lineage: Eukaryota > Metazoa > Arthropoda > Collembola > Poduromorpha > Neanuridae > Pseudachorutes > Pseudachorutes palmiensis. Next base: position 99,096 of record VNWY01000046.1, on the reverse strand, counting down.
TAAGAGTATTCTCATGTGTTGATTTCAAATAAGGAAAGATGTTTTTGCAACGATAAAACATGAAAACTTAACCAAGGTCATCGACTCAACAGAATTGTTGTTTGCTCTGGGGACTTGAAATTCATTCCAAATAGGGTATCAACATGGCCGCCTTGGAGTTGGCTCAGAACCTTTTTATTATTCGAAAAGAATATCTGACTTTATCAACGACCTGAGATCAAGTTGTCCTCAGCTTTGTTGGAAGATCATCGCCCTTCGATGCTTGAAGGAACAGAGCCATGAACCAATTGGGAAGAATAGGACCCCATTTTTGGTTAGATGTAAAGTTTTTGGTTTAATTTTTTAACTATACTTACCTCATTTTCTTGGCTGAGACATTGAATATACTGGAACTGTGGTTGCATTACAGCTGGGTCGTGAGACATGCTCCGTGACACTGAGCGACCTCCGAAGACTCCCATGCTTCCACCCATGGCGCTACTTTTTGAACTAGGAAATGCCGAATAGCTTCCTTTGTTGTAACCCAAATCCGCCCAGACCCCGAGAAGTCTAAGAACCGATCCAGCTTTTACAGTTGTCCTCAAGTACACTGATTTTCCACCAGTCTCTGTAAAAAAGTTACGTTACCATTAACAAAGTGAATTGATTGTAATTACACTGTAAAATGACACGCATTGTTAAGTCCGTTAGACAAACCGGAATTGTAGTGGAAATATTGAATGATGTGACATTTAAAGTTTGCGTCTTGTCATCCTGTCGTAGAGTAATCAGTGCGTCATTATCATAATTCATCCCGGCTTTGTTGATAAGCATTATTTCATCCTGTCATCCAATTAAATTAATACTAGTTTGTCAGTTTTATTCTCCTAAGAATTACGAGAACGTAAAGTGAAAAGATCTCGTGAAATTGCATTCCGAAGGCCAATAAAACTCTGCATTTTGTCATTCAATGTTTTATGGGTTTCAAGGGGTTGGGGAATTAATTATTCTCTGTGTACAAAGCATCTTTGCAAAGATGCGAAAGCATCTGCCTACTTTACCTGAAGATTCTTTGAGTCGGTAGACGACAATGTCGAATTTCGTAAGAAACGCTGGAACTCGTGCAGCTGCAACTTGCGCTAACGAAGTTAGCATCATTGCACATTCCTTCCCGTCTTGACTTCGCAGTGAAAACCAACCTGGAATTACAAAAAAGTGTAAGAGATTAATGACTAATGAACAATTATGAAGTCATATTCCCTTAAAAAGGTTACACTTTCCATAATCCGTGCCAAAAGTGCACGTCAGAAATGTCGCCGTTAGCAAAAACTCGTCTGCGTCACTCTTTAACCCGCACCTTTTTGTTTTAGATTTTTACCACTTGAAGTTCTTGTGTTTTTTAAGGCTTTGTCCCAAAGCTTGTGTCAAAATGACACCTTAATTTGCACCTATACGATGTGCAATTATAATTACCTCCCAAGTTTATAGCCCATTAAGGGCTTTGCACATTGAAAACTTGTTCTACGACCATTTTAAATTATTAATATCCGCTTCCATAAACAATACAAATGAAATTTTGAATGAAATTTTTCCTTAGGGCATAGCCTGAACCACTTTTAAAAAAGATTGACCTCGAAGCCTCAGAAATGTCATCCCAGCCCAGTTTGAAAATACAATCCCTTTTCAACTGAAAGATTTGGAAAATGTCACAAAAGAATAAATCATAGGGTTGAATTCAAAGTTCAAATGGCATGAAACGCCTTTAGAGTGGGCTCGTCTATCTTGTATTGTCAACGCATGCCACAGAGAACAATGGAATGTCGCGACTTTTACCTTTACTAATCTTAAACTCTTAACTTTCAGTCGTTTGTCACTTTTGTCATAAAAAGGATTTGGAAATGTAGATGCAAATCTAAATTGAGCACAGTTCATTTTCACATTTGATTGTGATAGTAAAATTCCTCAGATCGTAAAGGCTAAGATCATGATAGTTTAAACTAAAGAAAATGGCCAATAGCTTTTTTCCCATCAGGTGGACCGGATTTTTCGAATTTAAAGGTGCGTTTTTAACAAGAGCGAACGATGATCGACCTTGATGTAGCAAAACTTAAATGCCTGCGAACGGAATCAACAATTTGCTAATTAAGCCGGAAGTTATTAATTATTGAAGACTCGAGGAGTAAAGGAACGAATTAAAATCTAAACAGGATAAGATTAAAAGCACATTTAAATTATCTCCCTCCGGTACAATTAATTGAGTGTTTTGAAGATAATGGACAAGATTAACTAGCTGTCAATTTCCAATTGATAAATTACCATTTACTCAACCAGTTTTAATTAATAGGTTCCAAATTAAAATCGGAATAGATGGAAAGTGTAATCCATTTCAAGGTAAAAGTGAACACTCTTAGCTAATAATTAGAGTAATTAACAAGCCGTAAATTCAACGCAAGTCAAACTCAAATAGAGAACATTCTCTTAATTAGAATTTATTCTTAATTTCCGCGTTCGGACTTGCGTTTCATAAATTAAAAACCATAAACTATAACCAAACAAGTTCATTTTATAAAAGAAAAAATTAGGCTACAAATGACGAAAAATCAACGATAGAGTAGCTCATGTATTCAAGGAAAGAGAAAAAAGTCAATTCCTTTTCTTTCGTTTCTAATTTCCATTGATCTTTGTGCAAGATTCGCCATTTGTTTCTTCCTTGTGCCGAAATGATAAATGGACAGAGCAGAACAAATAAATATTTCCATTTTCTCTAAGGCTATCTTACAATACAATTTTGGAAGCGTCGTCGTAATCAACACTTAATTCAAATCAGGTTTTTGTTGTATTAATTTCCATCAATTAATACTTCTTTTTCGAAAAAAAAGTCAAGGTAAAAAGGTGAGGGTAAAGTTCCACATGCCGCCCCCACACACGCCTCGGTCATCACATTTTTTTGGTATTGTTTCCACTAAATTATTTCGGACAGTCTTGGTCACATTTGATTTTATAAATTGAATAAAAAGTAATTTAGTATACTAATTGTGTAATGTAAATCAACATTATGCCAAATCCGGTGACAGGCGATAAAGGCTTTAAGGGAGAAGCTCTTGTCCACCAAATCCTGCACCTGCTAGCTCCTTTCTCTTGTTACATAATGAATTGCTACATTTTTATTATAATTCATATTTACTTAAATAATTTAAATGATTTCCTTGCCCATTTATCAGTTGAAGGAGATGCAAATGCATTCTCAAACATTCATTCAAAGCCTTCCATTTTACGATTCGCATAAACTAATCTCCTACTCACAATTGTAAAATTAAATAATTTTGGGGGTTAAGTGCTCTTCCCTTCAGTTTTTCTATCGGTTCATATCCTTATAAAATTGCATTGCGAAATGTATCAATCATCAATCAAATTTTGCACTGACATAAATGCTTTACCCCAACCTGCGCAAACGCATCTTAAAATGAATATTCCAAACGACCCGGTAGCTGCTTAACCTACATTTTCTTATTCCAAACTTTCACTTTAATCCTGAAAACCACGAGTATAAATGACGTTTAATTTCTTAAATGAACACGCACAAAATTCTTCTTTTTAGCCCAAATCATGCCTCTCTTTGGACTTGCATTTTTGGGTCGGAACGGAAATATTTTAGTAAATGAAGTATATCTCAGTTCATCTGCGCATAGTCAGTAATTGTTTTTGGGTTACTCTCGCTTTCTACGTAAATAACCCTTTGAAACTTTCACCTGACAAAGGAATGATATCATCTCTTGCCTTTAAACTCATCATTACTATAATTATTTTAAAACGTGTACCTTATGTTCATCCTGCGAAACTGTTATCACCACTCCTTACGAAAATTAATAAATTGCGATGAGTTCCGTGTTGCAAAGGAATTGTATTGTATTTCGATTTGGTAGAAAATTTGTAATTAGAACGAGAGCATAAATATCTTAAATGACAATGCAAAATGAAGTTGTAAAAATTGATTTCTCTTACAAGAACCACACACACACACTTTGACGCCCCTAGAATTGACAGATTGCACACTTAACGGAAATAAGTAACGGACTGCTTAATTAACTTAGTCCAATCATTCAACTACCATGGGTAAAAGGAAGGAAAAAGCAACTGTTTTGCATGCAAATTGGCCAAAAGGTGCCTGCGGATGGAATTAAATTGGAAAAAATTCTCTTAAAGCAAAACAAGAAGCGTTGCTTTAATTCAAGGTAACCAAGTTTCCGAAAAATAGGTTTAAAGAATCCTTTTGTAACTTTGTATGGTAAAGATCCGTTGCTTTGAATCCGCGACAGAAGCTCTTTAGCATTCTGGCAAATTTTACATGCCAAAATGAAGAAGAATGTCATTCATTACTCACAGGAGCAGCTTCTGATGCGTCACTGAATTTTCCCTAATGTGTCTTGTCATGTCAAAAATCGTTGGGGAGATTGTCATCAAGAGTAGTTGATCATTCTACTTTTCTGCCACTGTCTTAATGTCAAATGAATTAGAACCTTGCGAATCTTATTAGAAAATTATTGGCAAATTCTAAAAAAATAACCTCGAAGTCTTACTAAATATGGGATTTTCCACCACCTTAAGTTGGAAATTAATGAGGAATGTGTAGAGTGTATAATTACATGTATTATAACACGAATAATTTTGATATCAAATTAATGAAAGAGTACAGTTAGCTAATAAATTTTTTCTGAAGGTGGATGCGATGACCTCTTGTTAGTTTTAAAGGTATCTCTGAATTTGATTCATGTTGACAGAAAATGCAAATGAATGTTGCGACAAAAGTCAGAAATTAGCTGCACTCCCATCTTCTTTTCAGAGGTATGACAGAACAAACAAAATTACCATTTTGTCACATAACGAGTGGAAATATGAGATGAATCACGATTCTTCGTGAGTAACAATGAGGAAAAATGCATAAAGGTGAGACGATTTTACTTGAGCAATGGCGACCGTCGTCCGTCAAGAAGAATGCATCCGCTTGTAATTACCGTTTTCTCAACTCCAGTAAACGAAAAGTGGTTGGACAGGTTTCACAAAATTGCAATAAATATTTCCAATGAATCTTCATTCTCGGGGAGGACGTAATCAAGGCAAAGCCGCCTTTGCAATTTACTTTTCCAGGTACAAACAGGTGTGAATTCCACAAAAAACGTCTTTCAAACGCAAAAATTTCAATTTCACTTTAGTCAGGAAGAAGTTGATTAATTTGCCAATATTCCTTTCAAAACGTTGTTGACCAATGTTCTTCTTTTGTATTCTAAAATCATAATTCACTTCCATTATAAAATATATAATGCCTTAGAGTTATAATCCAACAAGTTTCATAAAAATGTTTCTTATTGTTACGTCGATGCTAACTGGATTTTGCAACATTGCTACACATTTTTTGGTAACAAGTAATTTAACCATGGGTTGGACACATAACAAAACGTATGCATATTCTTGCAAATGTTAAATGGATTGGAGCTTCATCCTCCCATTTTGATTTTAAAAGAGCACTTAACAACCATCATTCTAACCTTTTACATCATAATTTTGTGCCCTTTAGTCTCACGATGGAAAGTTGCCTAACAAGTCAATACACTACATGCTTGGATTCATTCCATTAAGCATTGTTTCAAACTAAAAAAAAAGAAAACGCTTCCTAATCTTTATAGAGATGACCGATATCTGATACTTTTTCGTTGCATAAGACTTATACTCATAAATAATCCATTCACGAAGGTGATAATAATTAAATTCATCCGCCTCCGGAAGAATCATCAATTACTACTACACAACTATAAGTATACTGAAACTGCATTTCTGTTATTTTTACATTTTTACAAGACACAATTTGCATGATTTTAGCAACAATCACGGAAAAGTCATAACTCATTTAGCGTGATGGATTAACATGAACACCCACAAATTAACTATAATGCCGTTGCTACTCCTTGCCTTGCTACTAAAACAAAATTAACACCATCAAAGGTATGCTCTTCCTAGTAGTCTAAAATTTCTAGAAATTCAATCACGAATTCTACCGTCATTAACTTTTAAAGTAATTTCCAAAAATAGTAGTTCCACACAAGTGTTAGCTAAGGTGCTCACAAATCACTTTTGGGATCGTGACAAAATCCAATGCCAAACTTATAGCCCTTCCCTGGATTCTTCCTTGAAAGTGTTTAAGGAAAATTATTACAAAGAAGATGATGATAATTGATATAAAAACAATGATTCGGGGCGTAATTATTACCGCTTGTTTGGCGTTTCTGTCATTTGTTAATTACTGCAGTTAATTACACACCTTTTGTTATTCATTTCCACCTTGTGTGTTGCATGGGTTTCAACAATTAACTCAAAATTCAAGGTACGACCTTTAAATATCATTTAAATTCACGCAATTGTAAATATATATGTACTTACCAGGGAATGAATCGGGAATCACGACATTGGTTCCAACTTCCTTCCATTTCCCAGATTTATGTAATTTTAAACACTTTCCTTGAAGTTTAATTTGATGGTATTTCTTAAATAGCAGAAGGGGTTGTGTAATATCGACATCTGCGGGGACAATTAAGTTCTTGAGGACGCTTCCTTCGTCGACGTTTGTGATTCGAACTACACGTGGCAATGGGAATGTCTTGATGAATTCTGGGATTGTGTAAGTGTCATCACTCCATGATAAGAACCGAAAACGGGACGTGAGGGAGTGCGTGTTGTCCATGTCTTGGCGTTCTTGAATTCTGGCGGCACCGTTGGATTTCGACATTGCTAATGGGACCCACTTCCGCGTGTCGCTCCTTGAAATTCTACAAGTGTTTGGAGCTTCAAGCGTGGGCAGAATGGTGAACAATTCTGAAACAATTTGTCTCCTTGCGCCAGATTTGTCAAAGAAAAGGTCTCCGCTTGAACTATGATTTTGATTTGAGTTGACTTGCTTGGCCTTTGTGTGAACTGAACTTTTAGCTTTGAAACTGTCAAGTACCGGATGTTATTGTTTCACGCTTGGCACCCACTTTCTCTAACAACCGCAAAAGTTTATTTGCAATTGTGCAGAAAAGTGCAAAATTGGAAAAAGAGAAGATGCAGAAAATAGATGAACACGTCACTTGAGGTTAGAACTGAAAGTGATCTTCAGAAAATTCAGACGTGGTCTGAGGCTGATTTCGTCATTTTCATCATCATTCATTCACCAGTGTGTCTTAATTTGCACTTTGTTGCTTTTAAATTTTACGTCTGGCTCAATGATTCACCCACGGGTTCTTTAGCTCCTTCAAGGTAAATTATGGCGATTATTCATGACTTCAGAAGCTTCAGGGGGAATCCACTTGAACTGGCTTGTAGAAAAAATTAAGATTTAAAAAAAACTTGTTTTCCAGAGAACTAATGATGCAAGGAAACTAGTTTTCGGACACACTCTGCTCCTGGATTTCCAAGTAAAGTTAAATCCTGGAGAAAATCTCCGCTTCTTGGAACGCTGGAGCAATAAATGACACTTTCAGGGCTTGGTTTCTTCTGCCGGTGACATTCGTCTAATGATGCGGTTCGTTCATCTCTCCTTTTTGGGAAACGATTTTGACTCTTCAGTGGCTGTGGATTTTCAAACCTACGCACAAAAACATTATCGATGAATTCCTGATTCGGTTCAGCGGCACTGGGTCTACATTATTAGCGACATTTTCCGATTAGGTTAATGGAGTATAAATCCTCCGGTTGCGTTTCAAAATGCAAAAAATCATTAAGGCACCGTGAACAAAAGGATCATGGACTGCTGAAATTGACTCACAAAAACGCGCAACTTGACTTCTAAAAACCGACGCTAATAATAATTGTTTTCACTGGAAACCGCATGAGTCAAAAAGTCATTTAGTTTTAAGGTAAATATTTTTGGGATGACTGGGTTTTTTTAACCTGCAATAATCCACAATCCCCTGCACGAGCAATAATACTTTTTATTGTACAGAAATTAGGATTCATGACGTTAGGCTGGATTTTTGCACGAAAAATCCCAAAGTGTTTATTTATCTTGCAAATTAAAGGTATTTGACTCCAGTCTGCGGTTACGTATAGAAGATTTTGTTTACTTACCTTTGAAGGCACTCCTCAGTCAATAATCAGAAAGCGATTAATGCAAACCAACTGATAAATATTCCTAATGGATTTTCAAGGCGTTTTTCAAGTCGTAATTATTCCTTTAGCTAATTACCAACCCCGCCCTTTGCACTCTTGTTGAAAACGTTTGATTGATGCTTTTGGATGGATGCGGACATGCGGAAGAGATTGTAATTGACTCGAGTAGGACAGAATGAAGACTGCTTCGTGGACCAAAAGCGAAGCTCCACACAACAATAGATGATTGTTGTAAGTGGTAGGGGTTTGGGCATTGTTTGAAATCGTAAAGGGATTGTTGTGGCTCCTCCATGTGCGTTGACGCCAACGCCAATCTACTTCACAGTTTTTCGGACAAGGACATTTGGTATTGTTCTTTTACAGATTCGCTGTGTTAGGTAACAATTAGAAATAGATAAGTGTACACTTTCAACTACTAGCCAGGAGCTTCTAAATGAAACTATGTAATTATTAACAAACACCAAAACCAGCATGGGGTCAGGCATTAGTGTTATCAATGTTTGCTGCAATTTGCTTCATAATGGATACTAGAAGGGACTTCATTGTTAACGGCTACACTGCGAGGACATGAGACTATTCTTAATATCTTTCATAATTAGGAATCTACACGGGTCAAAAGATATTAAATTGGGATCGATGAACTCTTGAGACCAATTTAGAAGCGCAAGCGCATCTTTAATCTTTAGCCTAGTTTCGGATTCCGGAATTTGAATTCAGAATTCTGCGGGAAATGGAGTAATAGGATCGTCGGTGCGAATCAGTTGATCATTGGTGTCGGGTACTGTACCACTATGTTGTTATACATTTTTTGATTACCGTGTGAACTTTCTCATGACATGGTACACATTCCTGGCTAATAAAACATGCAAAATTTACAAACTTTTCCAAATTGGAAAATACATTATGTTATGCACACTTTAGCACTTGGATTTAGGCACTAATCACGTCCCTATCATTTACGTGCTTACGCATTGTAATTTTTATATGTGCAAATAATTGCAAATTGTCCTTCAGACTAGACAGAAACAAATGCTTTGAAAATAAACGTGCTTTTGCTATAAAACTATAACTTATTTCATCATTGCAAATATTAGCAAGTGAAATTATTTTTATTACAAAAGTCAAATTGGCGATGAAAACGCCAAAGTGAAATCCTAAACGCCAATAATGGATTAGTTTCATTTGATTTCGGATTTCAACCGTAAAATTTTATAATGGTCATTTTTACGAAATTATAGAAAGGCTTTTTGCAAATATATAAATGCAATGCAGTTTTGCACAACGTCTGCTGGCAAACACTCCTTTTGCTTCAGGTCATTGATCTATTCAAATTAAGTAAAAGTACAAAAAAAACTGGACCTTACAAACAAGGGCTTAAGGGGGTAACTTTAATCAGGAATACACAAAGGCTCCTAAAAGAGGGTAGGGGGTACTTACTAAGACGTCGTCTGACCGGCGACCCTAGCAACTGGAATGGCTGCTCAAAACCCTTGGTTTTAATCCTGGCTTATATGACTTAAGTGTAACTGAAACTGCCAGGAAACGATAGCAAAACGGATATTTTAAAACTGGGTTAACCAAACTTCCTTGGAGTATTTTACCGTAATTAGCTTTAACTCTATTGATGTTAATTACCGGGGTTCACATATAATTAATCCGTCTGACTCAGGAGCAGATGACCCTCGATAAATCCAGTAATTATAAATGCAAAAGTCATTATCGACATGCCAATTCCACGCACGGTTGATTATACAGTACCGAGCCAGTGACAGTTTCCTATGTAAATAACCTTCCTTAAATTACAATTATCCAAGTTCCGTTATGTTCGCTTAATGTCAATGTCATTTACTTCATTAAAAAAGGGCTGTATATATTTTTATTATTCTGATTCAGTCACCGGAAGGAAACGAGCAAAGGAGCATAATCGTATGGCTTTGTGCTAAAAACACCCCCTCCTGCTATACGTGCAATTTTATCTGTTCCGCTTCCTTTCTTTTTTGTTTTCCAGTTGATAAACAAGGCTAAAACACACACGTTTAGCTTTTGTTAAAAATTGAATTTGAAAATCCTCCCCAACTTTTAACATTTTAAAGCGTGCTACCTTATTTCCGCTTAAAGTTTCCAAGAACCACCCACCCTCGTGGATTTTCCAGCATGCAGCAGAAAATTCAGCTTGACAGTTAACGAAGCGATTAGAATCAAAAATGTATAGGGCGTTGTGATAATTTTCATTGTATTTGGAATCCTCACGGTGGTGAAAATACGAAGATGTCTTATGGAGACGTGTGCAAGGAAGATTCCTTTTGGACGTTCGAAACTGTTGATTCTTTTTTGCTTATCAGATTTGGCATCAAGTCCCATCATTTGCGAGTTAAAATGAAGCTGTTTTCAAGCGACTGAGGACAACTTTGAAACTTTTTATTCGTGAAACCGCCTGACTTTGTCATTTAGGATCAACATTTTTGAAAATAAATTCTACTCAAAAGCCACCACCTCCCTGAACCATTTGGATTGCCATAATTGTCAAAGGGAAAAGTTTCTGTTTAAGGCAGTGAGGATTAAGAGGGTGGACTTTGAAACCTTAATCCCAAACAATGGCTAGTCAAATTACAATAATAAATGCAATGTATTTAAGTATCCGGCAGGAGCTTGAAAGTGTTTTGAAGTCTAGTTTAAAACTTAGCTTTATGAAGGCCTGCAGTTCCATATTTGTCTCCATTGACAAACCTTAGGGGTCAGTCGAACAAGTTGATTAAGCGACGTTGTCACCTTTTATCGAAGTGCAATTATGATTGCCAAAATAAAAAATTAATCCGATCCTTGTGGGTCGATCGTGATTGCGGGCAATTAATTCCTTCCAATCATTTCCTTTTCCAACTGTGCCAGAAATCAATCAGCAGAGGTGTGTGTGCGATGTCATTCATTCACGCCGGGATGAAATTTTACAATTATAATGGAGGCAGAAATCCGTTCTTTATTGACATGTAATTACATAAACGGGATAGATTTGCAACTTCCTTCTTTTTCTTAATTGCACATCCACCCTTTAGGTTCAAACGATTAAAGAGATTATTCAAGATAACGTAACAGCAGGCCAGACAGCGAGGCTTGCACTTGAATAATTTTACGGACCCAGGAATCCGCAATGTGAACATTTTATGCAAACTTTTTTTTATTACGACTGATTCACCTGTGGGGAAAACAACAGTAGACGAGGAAACAATGAAAAAGCAACGCCATGCAACGGGATGCTTGGTATTTTTGATAGGCAGACCTCCTGGACTTAATAGATGTTCACAAGACTCGCAGATGAAAGATCAAAGGATCAATCTTGAGAAGATTCGCAAGTTTTTGTGCCATTCATAAACACTCAGGGATCTTCTTTAACGCAAAAGAAGAAAGTGAATGATGGACAAGATAATAAAAAACGGCATTCTCAGTTTCATATCGGCTTTATTATCTTACAACTACGTGATTTGCTAACTCTGCAGAATTTTACGTACGGCGCCATCTATCCTATAAATTATTTTTATATCTTAAAATACGTCAAAATACCTCCTGGGGTTCTAATAGCTTTTCAGTTTTTTTTTACTTACTCACAGCTAACACTTTTTCAGTGGATACAACTCCAAAGCTTACACTAAGTAGAGTTTACTTGAGCATTTGTGCTTTGTTTATTAAGTAGCGGAAGCTATGTCATGTTTTTGTCCCATGTGTCGTCTATTTTCTATAACTCAGAACGGATTCGATTTGATGTTCTTCACTAAAAATCCCATTTTGAAATATTCTGTAATAGCTTTACTTCTAAAGAGCCAATAGAATATCTTTACCCTATTTTTCGTTTATTTAGAATTTAGAAAGCAACCCTAATAGCAGCTTTACTGTTCATTTAAAAGAAACTAGCATAAAGCAGATCCCATGAGTAACATTGTTAAGCCATGTTAGCTTTGCCTTTCCCTCCATATGGTACAATCCACCAATTGTACATTTCAAAGTTGGCAGCGATCTAAGAACCCTTTTTAACTCCGCCCTATCATCGTCCTCTCCAACTTTAAACTGCAAATTCCTATGAAGCTTTGATGATATGTTGTACACTTGTGACAACAGCAGTGCACTTGGTACCGTAAGCAGAATCGCAGTCATAAAGAAGAATACTACAATGACAGAGAACAACGGGTCCAGCGAGTTACGGAGTCGGATGACACAGAATACAGCGAGCATTATGACTACTGTTAGTTTCAGTTTGAAATCTGGGATCATTGTCTTGCCAAAAACGATGTTATGCATTTGATTTATGAGCAGCATGCAACGATAAACGAAGAAACATTCTTCAGGTGAATGAGCTTCGCTATTTGGCCAGTTTACGCTGAAAAAGAATTAAAAAGGTATTTAATTTAGATTCACCGATTTTGATTAATTGTTGCAACTTGCCACGCTTCCTGCAGCCATGAAGTTGTGTTTATCGTTGAAAGTGCCATTGTTGGCAACAACATTGTGATATCTAGCCAACAAACGATGCCAGAAACACAAATACCAACTACATAAGCGCAGTGGTAAATTCCATGTGTCATAACGGCGTCTCTGTTTAGGTAATAATTCATTACGGTTCCAAGAACTGGGCATATGAACAGTGTAAGCAGAAGCACCACCACCAAGAATCCACGTAAGCGGTTTGGTTCCTCATTTGTCCCGTTCCGTACTATAACAAGAAATGTTGTTATTTAAACTTTACTCGAAAAGAAATCATTATGGTCACAATATTCTAGTGCTATTTTTAATTTTAAAATTCTAAACTAAAAACATAAAATTCGTACCAATAATGGTGTTGCTGGTTTTGATAATGCTGTTTATCAAGTTTATCCACTCTGAATGATATCTGGCGACAATGATGCGCATATTAATCTCTGTCGAAGAAATTGTGATCAGAAGAGTCGCCAATATTCGAATTTCGATAGAAGAAGTGGCCATTTTGTGAATCAATGCAAGGATGTTTAAAGCGTTTAGCAGGATTACTACTGTTCCAAGACGAATAAATTTAGGAGATTTTTTAAATTGCACCTGACAATTCTTTTCGTCATATAAGAATGGGAGAATTTCAAATTGAGCAAGTAACTTCAAAACAAACTTGAGTACTCTAAGCTCGGTGTTTGACAACATATCGTATGTTTTGTTTTGTAGATGTGTACTATTCGATACTAGTTCTTACACTGACAGTTTCTTGACGGCAATTACTCTATAGTTCAAATAATATTCCTATAATGTAACAATGGGTTGGCCAACTTAACTTAATTATATTGTTTAATGTGATCCCAGCATAACAACGACCATAGCATTAGCCATTAGAGAATCCAGGTAATGGATTTATTATTCGCTTATTCTTGAAACTAAGAGAAGAAGGTGAATTAAAACTTCAAAGTTACCAATTAAAGTAATTATTCATTTTTGTTAAAGTACCAAGTGTTAAATTATATATAAAAGCAATTTAAAAAAAATATGTAATTTTGGCAGTTCGAACTGACTTTTCGGAATTGATGTTTGATACATAATTTGAAAACCAATACACACATCGAGCCTTTTTATTGATTTGAATTCGAATGAACCAAAATTTTGGCAATTAATAAGGCCACATCCTTACAATGTCATTCTACCTAAGCTTTTGTTAAACAAATAAAACTTTTAATAGCGTTGCAATTATCATACGGAGAGACTTTTGACGCTGGGATAATTTTACAAAAATTGCAACGATAATGGTCGTGGCATTTCAAAAATCCATTGTTACACAATTTTTGGCGTAATGGATTCGAATGACAATGTTGTGCAGGTTTTGGTTTTGGTTTTGAAAATAAAAAGAAAAGGATTTCCAGGGAGTTTTAAAGGAAAACTGATTCGTTTTTGGTTTCTGGGAGGATGCGGATGTGGATCCTGGTTTTGTATGATATTCTTAATACTTGAGTTTGACAGGAATTGACAGTTTAGTACTGTGCGGCACTTGATGCAAATCAAAATGTCTGAGTTCAAATTGCCGTTGTCGCTGTCATCAATTTTCTTCCTGTTGCTGGTCTGGACTGAGTCATCGACTGCAGTTGTATTCTTTGAGCATGCGAATTTCCAGGGTAAGATTTGACTAAACTTTACAATTTCACTTTTCAAACAGTTGCATCGTTGTAGGTAATTATTACAGAGCACCGCCAGGTTGGGCAGGACGTTGTAACAACTTCCCCGGGTGGATAAACGACGCCGCTTCATCTGTGAATACTGAAAACCACTGCATCATTGTGTACGAGCATGGAGGCTGTACGGGCTCATCAGTACACATATTCCCAGGAAGTTCTGGCCACAGCAATATGCACTCTGTAGGCATGGGAGACAGCGTTTCATCCTACAGGGGATGTTAAATAAATGGATTTATTCAACTTGGCAAACAATGTTACAGTTTATGATTCACAAGCGATTGCAACAACATTGAATTCAAATTACTCTAAATAACTCAAAATTGAGTCATTAAATTACGGAATTCATCACTTTAAAGCAAAATATGGATTCATATCTAGTGAAGATGGCAAGGAAGCCAACATGGCCAATGATAGTTTCAAAAGTGGATACAACTAATCAAATACGATCTTAAAAGTGACAAATTGGTAACCTATGATTACAAAAATTGAGCATATTGCAATACAACGCTTCATAATTTCACTCTTTTGCTGGACATGCTGAGTGGTTAGTGTCGAAACGAAAGAAATTGTTGTTCGATGCGGATATCGATGCCAACGCCAACGGACTTGAACCATTTCCTTTCCTTTGCGTTAAAATCTCCCGGTTCCAATCTCCTCCTGCGTAGAATTACATTAATGTAAAGTAAAATTTGATATTTACATATGGACGTTGATACCTTTTAGATGGTTCCACATTAAAGTGAAGCAGCACGGAAATAAGCTCATCTTTTGACAGGATTTCTGTTGGAGGAACTATAAGTGAGAAGTCGGATTTGTTCATGACGGGAAATCGAATCAAAGGAATAATGTCAGCCAATACGTTCCTTAGGTTGCTACCAGTTGGTTGGTTTCCTTCCAGTTGACATTTGTGCTTTCCCCATCTGCAAAACACGTAATTTCACACCGAATTCAAAACCATATTTACTTCGTGAACTCACTTTAGAACCGCTTCAAGGACTTGCGTTTCGTTAATTGCACGAAGATCGTCAGATGCCAACACCTTGGAGAGATTATGCGCCGTGAATTGAAGAAACTCTTCAGAACCAAGGATCTCATTTCCGTGGCTACAAAGTTCAGAAACAGGGTTTCATTACATAGCCTTGATTTAGTGTGAGCAGGCGCTAAATATTTGGTGAAACCATGTTTGAGTTTCACCCAGGGTTATGAAATATCTCACCTAAGAATAAAGTCCAGCGCCTTTGTTTTCATCTCTGTGACATAAAATCGGCAACCTTGTTCGTAGACTGCCACGACCGATTGCACATTCATTGGGACTTCTAGAATAGTTGCAGCACAGTGCTCCTTCAAATCAGGAATGTCAAATCCAGTAGCAAGATGGAGGAGAGGGGCCACGCGCTCCACAGCATTCATTTCATTGTAAATTCCAGTGTAGAGAAACTAAAGAGAAGTAAGAAATATGTTTCATGACCTCTAAAATATACATATGACCTCAAGTGCGTAAATACATACCTCCAGAAACCATTTGAATTCAAATGGAAACACACTAGGGATTTCATACGTTGGCTTCCCATGCACAAAAATCTCTTCGAACACAGCAGAATGCGTGACCAAAATCAATTTGTGGGCTCTGACCTCTTCTTTTGATGGCCCAACGAGAAAGGAAATGTCATGATAGCCAGTGTCCGTATTGTGTAGAATATGCAGCATCCGGTCAGAATGCTTGTTTAGTCCGTAAACTTTTCTCCAATCCGATAGTTTGTCATTTGACCCTGCCATTGTGGAACACTTGTTTTGTCAGAGACTTCCTTCTTTACTCGCTGCTTCTCAGTTGGCTTATGAAATAATTTTTACAGTTGATTTGTAAACTGCCCCATGTCACTATCTTTCTTTAGTTCCTGTAGATAAGATTAACTTAATTCAACTCAGGTTGGACAAAACGACATTGAGCCAGAATTTCCTTGGAAGGAAGCAATAGAAAATGGAAGGTCATCTCAATCCTCACTCTTTTTTAAAATAAATCTAAAATTTGAATGACCGTTTCTTAAAAATGGAGGATATGGGTCGTTTTATCCACTACTTCCTAGTAATTTTTTTTATTTAGTAACTTATAGTAATTTTGTAAACCGCAGTCAATTCAATTTCAATTCAAATGAGAAATAAATTCATCAGAATTAAGAGAAAAAGTCTGCGAGTTTATTTATCAGAGTCATAATTACTGACTGGGGTCGAAAATAATAATTACAAGCGTCGTATATTTGTATTAACTTGAAATCGATCAATTAGTTTTAATCTTAAATCTATAAAACGATAAAGTTGAAAACGACAGGATGAGAGGCTACAGCGGATAGAATTTAAAATTAAAAATTTTCAACTTAAAACCAACTTTAGTTGGTAACTTTAAGCAAGTAGATGCAGATTATGAAGCTGAATGAGTAGCAATCAAGTTCTAAAATTCCGCTTGTTTCAAGCTAATTTGTGCTTCAGAAAGATACAGCTTCCAAGAGTATTTTATCTTAATAAGGATTTCAGAAAAACTATGCGGAAGGTACGTTCAAATTCTGCAGGGTTGACGGTGATATTTTGCTTTCATGAAAAGGACTCGACGGCAGTGTGGCGACAATTTACAGCGACACTTTTTTTCTTTACAAGCGACATTTGAATTTAAATTACCACCTACTCCCCACTCCCTTTAGGCTAAACAATTTATACAGATTCTTTGGTTTCTTCTTGTTTTCCTTTACTGGAAATTTCCTTAAATGCTCAATCCCTATTAATATTTGTAAATTAGAAACAGCGAAAAATCAGATTTTCGAATTATACATTAGGGGTCAATGACCTCTTAGAGCTGTTTAGGAATTCAAAGATTGTGTATTACAATTTGATTGTTGTAACTCTTCACCATTTCATTAATTGCAATAACACAGATTCAAAATTAACCTATAGATTCGTATTCCACCCGAGTTTGATAATTTAAAAATCGTCTTAATCTCTTAACCTTTTCATTATCATTGCACATACAGGCACATTAATTAAATCTCAATTAAAGTTTAAGGTTTAGAAAATGTTAACCCAATTAGACAAAAGTAAGGGAAGGTCTTAACATTATGGGAGAGAAATTGAAAGCCCTCGTTTAAAAAAAGTTGACACGAGATGGCCTCTCTTAGCTCCTCACTTGAAGTGAAAGTAGAAAGTTAGGGTGAAAGTCAAAACAAAAATTTCGGAACAGTAAGGGAAAGCTCAACATGCGATTTGGAAAAAAACCTAAACATTACTACTGCTGCTGAACAATCAATTGTTCTAGTTCGTCTGCCGAGCGGAGAAGAAACGCAGCTGACTCTCGGTATCCAGTAATTAGTTGACGCACTGTTGACATTTCAGTTGAATTCAACTTGTGGCTCATCAGTGGTTTGGATTTCATACTTAAGTCCGTTGGTCCGACCTCATTGCCTGAAAAAAGTAAAATAAAGCCCCATTAACTGACATGCAAAAGGAATTATTTGAAAACTTTTGAAAGTTTTCTTGCAAATAGAGATTTCCCAGCATCAGGTGAAAGTCGACTTTTCTTTTCTCGTGTGACGGTGAAAGACGATACTTTTTTTTTCAATTCACTCTTTCCCCATAGAACTTTTATGAGGCAGTACATATAAAAAGAAATGTGGTGTAAAATTACCATTGGGAACAATGGGTAGTGAAGACACGTTATTATGAGATGAAAAGTTCCGACTGCTGTTGTTGTTGTTGTGGGTTCCACCATTCGGGAGACAATTTTCAAGTCCTCCCGCCGCTGCTGCTCCAAATCCCGTCAATCCTAAGCTACCAACAGTTGGTGGTGTCGCCGCCGGTGGAAATAGCCCTGGGAACGGACGTGTAAACGGCTGACAGAAATTCGGTCGATACATTGACATTGTGTTGAGTGCATTCCCATTCACGACGGCTCGACTCCTGTCACTGTCAATCAAACAAAAATCAGATAAAAAACTTTCATCCGTTTGCCAACCAGTCAAATTAGAGATTTTGGAATATGTCCGCAGTACCCGTAGTCCACTAGCTGCTGAGCTGTTGGAGGGACTGACCCCTTCCCCAACCCGCCTGTGACAGAGATCTGATTTTCCGAGCCTGATGACGAGAGCGGAGTCCTCACAGTAGATGAAGTTCCATTTTGAATCCCTTCACTGGCTGACGTAGTTGTTATCGACGACATAGCACCAACCCCGCTTGAACCAGCGGTGGTCGTTATCGTTCCATTGGGGAAAGGTGAAGTAACTTTAGCATTGTTGTTGACTTTCTCCGGACTTGAGACGCCGGAAGTGCTTCCATGATCCTTCTCATTATCTTTGGCGCTGGGCCCATTAGCCCCTGACGCTGTAGAGTCAGTTGACGAGCGGGTCCCATTTTGCTATAAATCAAAACCCACACGCTATTATAGTACATAAGTATAGGAGGCTTCCAAGTAAGAAATATTTTCATATTTGCGGGGAGTGTTGGGGTAAGTGGAGTAAAAAAAGACTTGTCACCTCATAAATCTTTGCTGCGGTGGATGAGGCTGGTAATGGCTGACCAACAGGTTCGAGACCCATTCTCATTCTTTTTGCATTCTGACTTTCATTTTCACATGCCTGGGCTAGGATCTGTTCTGCCTGCACTGACGTCAAGTGGGCTGGGGTAGGTCGTGACTGAAAGTAAAAATAAACAAAAGTTTCATCTCGCCCTTCGTCCTTATAACTTTCACCTTATAACTTTTTGATATAATCCATCTAGAAAGTTTCAGATATAGGAGGATGCTATAGATTACTTCAACCTAACCTTCCCTTCCCTTTTCCTTCCAAGTTGAAACAATAAAAAGCAAATTAAGTGACAAACTTTTGCCTCCCTTTCTTCAAGGGGTCCTGATAAGGAGTGTAAATTAGAGAAAGATTGTTTTAATCAAAATATTTGCATATGGTAATGAAAAAGGGAAAGTTAATTCCGGAGGAGAGAAAGTATCAAAGGGAGAGAAAGACAAAGTGAGTGACACGAGCACTTCGGAGTGGAATTTCAGCCTATATGACTAGAAAGATTATTCCCTTCTCTATTCTGAAATGTAATCTTCATATCCACATTATACCGTGTGGTCCTGATCCAATTTTGATGGTAAATCAAGCATTCATTAAAGAGGAAGCGGTGGTGAGTGAAAGCCGGAAAGGAGTTGATGTCAAGCCAAGCGAAATGCGCGGGCGGAGTATCTCCGACAGAATCCGCAATTACGTATTCCTCCACCAAGCATCGTGAGCTTGGTCTCTGGGTGTGGTTCCTTGCTGATCAAATATTTCCACTCCCTAACGGTCTTTGATGATTTCCAGAAGCAGGGGGATGAGCTCTATGACTCAGACTCTCAAGTGTGACTCCAGGGCAAAGAGCAAGCTTCAGAAATTCTGATTCAATAAGTTTGAGAACAGCTAAAGCGGAGAAAGCTTTAGCTTTCTCCAGCAGCAGAACTAAAGGGACTGGATTTATTTCCAAAAGGAACAACAAAACTCCATGCGGTTTCCCATTTTACCATAATACCTCCCTCTGATTTGAGATCCTTTAACTCTATAGCTTTTATTCTTCCTTATAAAAGGGGCTTTTGGTACTTTCAGTTTTAGACTCCGTGTATTACATTAGCTGACGAGATGACTTACGATCTCACGAGGCTCCTGCCACTGTTGACTCACTTAAATTGCTCCATTTCCTATTCATTGCGGAGATATGCATGAGATGTCTCTCTAGAGACAATTTTATCCGCATAAATAAAAGAAGGAAATCTGTAAACAATTCCTGGGCAAAAGATAGACTTCCTTTTATCCGTCCCAAGGTACTTCCTCTACTCCATACTTTGTCTCTCACCACTTGGATTTAGAGCACAAATACAGCGGCCTATTAGGTTACAAGCTTAAAAAACCACACCGGTGAAACCAGAGCAAAGTTCAAGCAATGTGGAAAAAAAAGCTAAAGGAGCGTCATATTTTCTAATTTTTTCTCCTATCCCAGGAAATCCCAGGTTAAATTGGTTCATTTGCGTGTCATATTCTGCAAAATACGTTGCGACACTTTCCCTTTTGTGGGAAAAGTTTAACCCACGCGAGATCATAGGAATTAGCTGCGATGGTACTAGTTTTATTGAAGGTCGAAGACACTTACTGACTCCCAGCTTGAGTCTCGAGACCTTTTGTTTCTTCGGCAGGATTTGAGATAAGTTCGAATTCTCTGGAATGAAAAACATTAGTTATTTTTTGTAGTAAATGGTAGTGGAAAGGAGAACGTAGTAGTGGGAGACCCTTATTACGCACCTTACGAGCCCGTTCAGCAAATTCAGGGAACTGACGAGTGCAAGAGTCCTGAAATTAATTCAAAACATTGGAATTGAAATCGTCAAACAATATCTAAAGATCCCACTCCCTAATGCTCAAGTTAACGTCCACCTTTTGAAAAAGTTTAGCAAGTTTGCATTGTCTACTTACGATAATGGCTTGGATTTTCTCCTTTGGTTGTTTGGAAATTGGGACCATACGGTCTAAATTCTCGTCAACGAAGAGCCTCACGAACATCTGAAAAACAAAGACAAGAGACTTTATCAAGTGGCCAAAGGACTCGGTCTCTGCAGACACTCTTGAAATCACCACCTTCTCCTTTCCTCTTGGGAGGAAATTGATGGGAGAAAGTGCACTTTCCCCCAAGTGAGAACCTCAGAGCTCCTGCACTCTTTCAATTTACTCATCGGCTTTTCACGATTTACTTTTATATGACCTCCTAGTCTCGGATTCCACTCACCATATCCCATTACTACAGAAAAATATGTCCAGAAAGCATTGTGTTAACAAGGGAAAGTAGGAGGGCAACACAACATATTTCAAAAAGAAAAGTCAACATTGTTAAAAAAAATTGCCAGTATTTTTCAAGAATATGGCGCCGGTTCCTCCTCTCTGTCCCCTCTTGTATTTCAAAGGTTTAGTTTTCGAGTTTTGGAGCTTACGTTGAATGCCTTGAGGCGTTCTGGATCATGTGAGTGTGTATCGATCTTGTCTTCAGATTCGTCGTCATCATCGTCCTCATCCTCTTTGTTTCCATTTGATGAAGTCTCATCCTGACCAGTTTCATGATTGACGGCAGAACGGTCACTAAGGGAGAGGGGACTCTGAAAATATAGAGGACATGGTCATTATATTTTCCAAATATGGACGCTTGTTAGTTTCCCTTAACAAGGGCCATCACATGCACCCCTATGCCAAGATCCAACTCCCGGGTGTTTGCATTTTATTTTCCCCCATATTTTATTTGCCCTTCCCAATTGAGTTTCAAAGGGAGTGAGGGGCCTGTGCATTAGTCAAGAGACTTGACATTGGACATAACAATCACAAACTACTACACTCTGGAAGTCTCTTGAATCGGAAGAAAAGAAAGTTATGGAGATACACGGGAGAGGAAATAAACCCTCCCGCTCCTGACAGTTTCCCTTTGAAGCGAGAGTGGAGAATATAGAGGACACAAAGGAAGGTGGAAGGAGATAAGATTGGATCTCCCGTTTGGTAAAGGCATTCCTCCACTTTACTATTCAAAAAGACCCGGGTAATCATATGCCTTTGGAAAAGAAAGGGGAACGATCATTGGCTAGTGTGGGGCGGCGTGTGAGATGAAAAAAGGGTTGAAGTGGAGGAAGCGGGAACAATAAATCTTTCATTCACTCTCCTACGATTGATTTATTTCAACGTATTTACTCTAGGGTTGGAAGAAAAGGGAGTGCTACGAGTGCTATGTGTAGACTATAATGTAGAATGTAGCACCAATTAGAGTTTCCAGAGGTTTGTTAAGATTTTTGCACCACTTACAGATTGTTCTTTGAAGTCATTCTTGCCATTGGTATAAATGCTATTGTTGTTTGAACAAGTTGTGGTTGTGCTAGTAGGAGTTAGGCGTTCTTTCTTTAGGGCAATTGGATGATAACCCAACCAATCAACAGCATTCGGGATTACGTCAGTTGAATCAAGCGAGTGACCACGTCCTTCTGAAGTTTTCGATTTCTTCTTTGGCATCGGTTCCACAACTAAAAATTAAAAATAAAATTAAAAAAAAAATTTAAAAAAAAGTAAACGTAATTTTTTGCAAGTTTTTGCAATTTTTTGAAATTTTTTTTTATTTTTTTATTTTTTGAAAATACTGGTTAAAATTATTTAAATTTGAAACTGGACTTGAAATCAATCAACTTACTGTGATCATGATCCTCGTCGAGAGAGCTTGGATCGCTCACACGAGACTCCTGCAATAAAAAGAAGGAACGTGAGTGGTGAAAGTTTTGGAGAAAGTTGTGGTTGTGAAAGTTCCTTTTCGTCTGACTGGAAGGGACGACCGAAGTCATTGAAAGAACAAAAGGCGGTGAAATTCAAGATGTGGAGGGAGGACAATTAAGGTTTAGGATCCCCCAGTGAATCCCCCCTTGGTGGAGATACCATTGGAGCATAATAAGCTCCAACTCATAAAAATCCCTTTCATCTAATAACCCAGAGATTCCCTTTGAAGAGTTCTGAAGTGAAGACTTCTGATGTTGTTGGATTTCCGCGAGACCCTTGTATTCATCGTGTCCATTCCTTACACTAATGGCCCATTTTTCTTTTTCTTCTTGACACTAAATGCCCTCAGTTGAGTCGACAAGTGGGAAATGAAGGGCATTACTCTTATATTTTGGGAAGATGCAGGAGACTAGTGGTGGAGGGAACATCATTAGAAAATAAATTGTCACACACCGCCTAGTATTTATTATAGCCGAATCAACAGTGTGTCTTTCCCCTCTTGGGAAAGGTGTGAAAATCATTCACAACCTAAAGCACACCCCATTGTGTTCTTAATTCTTTTGTACTCGACGGTACTACTACTAAAACTAAATAAAAACTTTCCTACTCTCCTTAAGTAATAAAATCCTGTAGAATAATAAGTTTTGGGCGTTTTTAATTTTGCACAAGAGAGGAAATGCGTAGACTTGAGTTTTGGTCAGAAGCGTAGGGTTGTAAGGGTGTGGTTGGAGCAGCTCGAAGGGCAAAGAATCAAAGCCTTTGGTATAATTGAAATGGATAAGATCCTTCCTTTTCGGTCATCCTGAACACGTACGGGGTCCGTCGTCGCCATCATTGGAATATAAGTTCCTTATGTATGAAACCACAAACTTCTTCCATGGTTCCAACCCTCACTCTATTTAGAAGTGGAACTCATTAGGGCCGAGAGCCTCTTCTAAGCTTTCAAATTTCCAAGCGGCGCCCTTCAGCGAGAGCATACAATGAGGAAGAGACGATTAAATGAGGAGGTTGATTTCGGATTAGGTCCCTGGGATGCAAAACAGGCTCGTAGTCGATGGAACAAGGATTTTGAACCTTCCCACCCTTAGTGTCTGACACACTCGTAAAGGAACAGAAGAGCTTTCCCTGACGTTTTATCATTAGCGAAACAGCCATGGAAGATCGTAACTCTCGGAATTTATTCCCCTTTTCCAACATCCCACTTTCATCCAAATAACCCATCACCGATGATACACAAAATACAAATCGTAAATTGTCAATCTCATAATTAACTTAATTCCACTAGTGGACAAGGCAAGTGCGCTGGGTTTTTAGTATTCTTGTGCCAATGGGGGAAAAAATGGGGGATTGTTGAATCGTGGATCGAGGCTTCGACTAAAAAAAAGTCAAGTGGCTTCTCTCATAATTCAGGCTGTCCCTCCTTTTCATGTCACGTGCCAGAGAGTTATTAAGGAGGGGTGAGTCTCTCACTGTGTTCACGGCCCACGGAAAATATTGAACCTCGTGCGCCCTTCCACTTGGTGATGAAGAGGATAGGACTAAAGGCACAAACGCTACCTCTTTGGACTTCATCATTAGGGAAGATAACGATAATTACCAGAAAGGAAATGAGGACTCCAGGATCATTAAATGAGTAATGGCTACTCCTTCCTGCGGCCCCATAACATAAAAAGATCATCTAGAAACTATGCCTATTGCAGGAACTTGCAAAAACTTGTGCTACATCGAGCGGTGCATCGAGCGGACCTTGTGAAGTGCGCTCGATACCTTTGTCTTTAGAGTGCTAGAGACACTTTCCCCTAGGTGTATTCTCCATTGGAGACAAATTAGGCCTTCTAGGTTCATTCTGAGCTAATTACTTCTTATACATAGCTTGTATAGCCAAGCCAAAGCTTGTTGGAACTGCGACGATGAGACAGAATAAGAAGAAGCATTTGGAAAAGGGTTTCTTTGTATACTCCTATCCCATCTCCATCATCATCATTATCATCAAGAGACGTTGAAGCAGGGAGTGAGTCTCTTATTCTGCTGCCAAAGATACGCCAGCCAGCCCACATCAGAAGAGCACCAACACTGGAGAAGGAAGCGAAGCATGAAGGCGCAGATCTTCACAAAGGATCCTTCCCTTGTTAAAACTAGGAATGGAGACTGAGAGAGGGAACTTTATTTTCAAAATAATTCCGATGATTAAGCCTGTGGTGGTGATGGAGTCACGGGAGAAAGCATTCCACACTAAAGTAGATGCAGTTTGGCCTAGCCTTGTGTAGCCCTTATGTTCGTGATCTCCAATCATAATGTGTATAAGGAGGCGGACATTCTTCAAGGAATTCCAGACTGAGAAGGGAACCACGATTAAGGATTTCGGGGTTCCAGACTGGGGAAACGATTTCAGTGGCACATGAGGGGATGCCAGTGTACCCAGACCAGCGGTGTTTTTCCCCTGGCCTTCTGCCAGACCCAGCACCACTTTTGAAATTCTGAACAGAAAAGGATCCTGGAGTGCTCTGCTTTTCCCTTCCCGTCTGGTGGTGTGTGTGAGTCAGAGAGAACTCGATAATGTTTATCTCTCTGTTCCCACTCGTTCATCTGGGGATGGCTCTTAGGCGGTGTTCTAACTTAAGCAACGTACTGAACCTTAGGAAGGAGTCGGACGATGAACAGAGGGAGAATGGATGAATGAAATGCTCCTTGGCTTTAGCTTTCTAAGAGCGCTGCTGTGCTCATCAGGATGACAAGAGCGCGCGCTCCTTCCGCGGGTAGCGGAATGTTCTCTCCAGGGTAGGGAGACTGGGGAGTAGTGGCTTGTGAGAAACAGAAAAAATCCTATTCTTATCCTATCCTTCCATCTGCCTCGTTTTCAAAGGAAGTTCCCCTTTTGTGTCTGAACCACACCCTGTCTCTCCTGTCTTTGGTGAAAGTGTCTTCCCAGAGCAGAGGAAAGAGAAAGTTGGATGCTTTCAAGAGATCCGCCGACCGTCGTCGTCTCCTTGTTGAATTCCTTTCATGGCACTTTCCCCAATAGGTGATTCCTCATGAGACCAGGAAGTGGGTGGATTCTTATCATTACTCTCTGGAGTTGTCAATCCACACACACAAGAAGACCAAAGCTCCTTTCCCTCTTACGACGCGCAGACTTAATCCACACTAAAAGTTTTCCAGCGGAAAAGAAAGAAAAAATTACTCTCCGACTCCGATCTCATCACATTTTCATCCCCTCCCTGAAACTGGATCTTCCTGATCTCTTCTTCTCCTTTATGTTCTACTCTCTCTCTCTATCTAGTCTAAGAGGAATAGTCGATCAACGTGGTGGTGGGTGAGCGCCCACAAAAACAATCATGATGAAGGCCCCTCGAGTGTCACTGATTATATATAAAGGCCCCTACTGGCGCCTTTGGATTCCCACAACACGCAAAGAGTCTGAAATGCTAATTTTGAAAGGAAGGCTCATCATTTCCGCCGGAGTTGAAGTCACGTTGTCTTGACATAGGGAACCTAATTTGTGGCCATGTGAACCTCCAAGCTACCACCATCAAGGAACAGGTTCTCTGCTGCTGTTGCGATATGCGAACGCCTTCCAATCTTCTTCATGACAGATGGAAGGATTCGCGTTCCCCATCAGAGTTCCAAAGTATCCAAGACGACGGGGGTGGTGAAGTAATTTAGCACAGCAGGAAAGTGGAATAAGGAAAGGGCAGAGAGAGAGAGGCAGATGCTTCTTCCAGAATCCCTTACACACGCGAGTCATTCCAGCACTCGCCAGATCTCAAAATTTGGGTAATCTCCGGGAAACTATGGAATAGCATATATGGTCCAATTGGTGCGCGGTTAGATGTAAATTCTACCTTGGGGTGAGCTTGTGGAGCTTCAGAAGTTACTGAATAGCTTCACTAACGAGACTTAACTAGTCTGGATTTCATCGAGACTGCGCCCCTTCACTTCCTGGATTTCCCCTATCACCCCCTTCCAAGAAGGGGAATCCTTAATTTCAAGTAATTTGGCCAACTTCTGGCCAAAGTTTCCATGACTCCTCGTAAGGGCCAATTTCCACTGCCAGTGTAAGGAGTCGGGATCCTTCTTTTGATCCTTATCGCCAGAACCAACAACCTTGCCCAAGTGGAAATTCTCGTTTTATCTGTCCATGATAAAAAGATTCTTAAGTTCTAAGCTCACAAAGAACGTCTCTGATCATCACCATTGTCATGCAAACGATGAATCAGAGGGCAAGGTGGGCAGATCTTCTTTTTTTCTTCTTCAAATTCTGGTATTCTTATGGACTTTTAATTGCAGTGAAGATGGTAAGCTGATGCTTATGTGTACAACAGGAGGGAAAACAATGGCAGTCTGTAAAGACGACACGGCGGGTGCCACAGAGTTTCTTCTGATTTCCTTTGTCGCCAGGACCTACACTGGAGTCAGCATAAATCTTGGTTAGAAAGGAAAGTTGCACTTAATCCATTCATTGTATGGCACAATCCATTGTGTTTTCTGAAGGAGTTTGACATTGATTTGAATCTGTCACACACCTTTGCCCTCCCTTCATTCAAAGCAAAAGGAACATAAAGATTCAAAGCCCTGAAGCCCTTAGAGACCTTCTTACACACAGGGGCTTCATTTTAAATATCCTAACGGCAGAATCTCTGACCTCTCTTCTGCATATTTTAAGAGCAGGTCGAAATCTAAAGAATCAAGAAAGCTTCACGAGAGAATGAGGTTGATGCATAGAGCTCCTTTTGGTTCCTGAGGAGAAGGAAATGTATAGCCCTTCCATACAGGAGTACTGCCGCCGCCGTTGAACTTTGTAAGGAATCCCATCACCGTGGGAATTGTCAGGAAAATGAGAGAGTGGAGAAGACAGGAGAGGGAGAGAGAGAAGACCCACCACTGGCACTTTCGCCAGAGAAAGCACGGCGTGAATCAAGGCCTTTCCTGGCGTGGCTGGAGAAATGATGAAGGTTCCTGGAGGGGCTTTGGTGGGCTGGTGCTCTCTACACACTACTCAACCAGCGCCAGGCTTTTCCTCAAAGTAATTTTCTCCACGACGGCCGGGAAAGTTTTCGAGTCTGGAGGGAAGTGAAAGGGGAGCAGAAGAGTCTGGAGCTGGAGTTGATTTGAGGCCAAAAAGGAGCAACGGAGCTCACACCAGGCTCTCCATTCTGCCACTACTTCATACATATGCAATCAGAATTCAATCCAATACCAAATGATGAGAAAGGACAGCCACGAGATCTCCATTTCCTCCATAATCATTCTTCCCTATGATCAATCAAGTCAGGATTTTGACCAATACACCTCCATAACCACCGGAGGGTGGGTAGGAGAAATGAGAGCAAAAAGAAAGCAACCCAGATCCCAATCTTTGTTCATTTGAATCCTCCTGATTCCAGTTCATTCCAGTTTATACCCAAACAGTGAATTGTCTTTCAGCTGGAATTGTTCTTTTCTCATAGCCAAACCACAAAGAAGAGCCACCCTCTCATTTGTTTTTATTACAGACATGCGAGTAGTGAGGAAAAGGAGGTTTACAACAATGCCTATGCCTCAGCCATAAGGAATTCAGCTCGTCTGCATCCACTGATTAGATGAGGTTTGTCCTTTGAGGCAGATACCCCCTGCATATCAAACAGCCAAAAGGATTCACCTGGTGCTTCACTTTGAATTTCCCACCACTAGCGTGGTGCATATGGCACAGACACAGACCACTCCCGCACCTTTTAATTTTGAAGGATTCGAAGGCTTCAGCCTAAGCTACCCCTCTGCGTGAGATTAAAGTGGTTGGCTATGTACCTCCTGGGAAAGTGACATGGTTCTCCATTTCGAAAGGCGACTCTTGTCGTTAGCCAGAGTCCTTTATCAGGAGCCATCCCTCTGGGTTTTTATCTACAGGAACATAATACCCTATACTCTGCTGCTCAGACAGTACTACCAGCTAGGAGACTTTCCTTCAGAGTACCCAATGGTCGAAATTCGGAGTTGAGTGGTTCTTCTTTTTCAGAGAGCGAGAGAGAGAGACCATCGGCCATGACGACCCCCCACCCCTTTGTCATTCTGACCTCTCCAGGCACTTTCATCAAGGCACACCATACCACCCAAAGTCATTTTCACTTTCTCCCTGGAATCCACTTTTTGGGTCCTCCCTGGTAGCCAGACGCTTGTAAGGAAGGAGTTCCATTGGAGTGGTTGCTGCACCACTTTCCCTTCCAGCGTAAAACGAAACCATCCATCCATCCCTGTCTCCTGCCACCACCACCACGGCGGAGTGAAGCACTTCGATTTTCCCTCCGGATGGGCGTCTGTGGTGGGCAGAGCTCCTCATCAGTTCCAGTGGATATCGACCCTCTACCTCTCTTCTTCTTCCCTAATAATACCAGCGCTTCTACCTCCAGGAAAGGATCTCCAGAATTCCTTCTGGTGGTGGTGGTGCATGTCTAGCTCTCACTCTAATAATCACTGACAGTGCACACGGAGAAAGTTGGCCTTTATTACCCCGTCTACTCCCCGTCGTTGTTCCCCTATCATTTCATTCCATTAAGGAACTACTCCCACCACCACTGCTCTCTCTCTCCCATCATTTAAAGGATGCATAAAATTTAAAACTTGGAGTGAGCCACTCTTCACAAGAATCCAAACGCCTTCCCCATCCAAGGGTGAAAATAAAATGATGAAGCACTCTCAGAGTGGTGTGGAGATGAAGGGCGTTGTTATCTAATGGCCAAAGGGATACAATAGAATCCAAGGACACAAAATAGTCAATTCCCTCAAGGTAAAGTGGTCATCAGAGTTTTGGTCAATCAAAGGAGATGCTTGACAAGTAGATGACAAGTAGGTTGTTGTCCAGTCATTGTAAGCTGGTGGTGCTGAAAACAGAAATCAGAGACTGGGGCAATTTCCAATGTTCCTGCCTAGTCTCAGTGACACGGCCTTATTTGGCCTTTTTGGAAAGAGGAGAGGAAGAGATCTCGTAAAGAGTTATGATCATGATCATTACGTGCGGTCTTGGCCTGACAAAACTTTGGCCCTCTTCTTCCCTTTCTTCCCTACTCTAGTACTCATCCCATAGTCGAGTGTGTGACTCCATTTGAACAATGCCGGGGGAATGGGAGGACTTCCGTTGATGGAAGGAGAGTGAGTGATGGCGAGTAATTAGGGAAACCCTCAAGTTAAATCTCCCTGGGAATAGACCAGTCACTTAACCCTTTTCTTTTGGCCCTTCTTCAGGGGGAGGAGTCCACACGTCAAATTTGGCCAAATCCACGTCTGACTCATGTTCAAATTGACCCTCGCTTGTGGTCCAATCATGAGGACATTAGGGCTTTGCAGAAAACATTGCTTTTTATGTAGTTCAGTTCGTTACGTTAACGTCTAGTCTAGCATTCTAGGGTAGCGTTTATAGTGTATAGGGAATGACGTATAGTTTGTATACATTGGCCCTTGTTCAAATTAACCCGCAGTTGGTTCTCAAACTATGTAGATATGAAGAACATTAGGGGCAACCTGAAACATTACATTAAGTAAAAAACGTCAAGTGTAAAAACGTCAAATGTTAAGCTAAGTAGTAAAAAGTACGTAAGTTTAACGTATGGGGTTATGTTAGGTTAGAGTAGCCCAAGAAGTTAGGGTTAATGACGATACGACACTACTTTAAATGTCTCCAGGTGTGACTCGTGTTTGAATTTACCCGCATTCTGCATCCCCATAGAACATTAGGGGTAATATGAAACATTTTAAACATATCGTTAACGTATGGCCCGTAAGGCTATGGTTAAGAATTGCTTGGTTTAACGTGTGAATCCTTATGTTTTGTATTGTGAATTCTTTTGTGTTGAAAAGTGAAAGGAATTTATTTTGTTGTTACATACTTTCACCTTAACTTTAGACGGGACGAGCCTCTTCCTTGAGGAATGTGACATCTTTACCATCCGTCTGTTCCCACCAGCTCCCACCGACTCTGCCGAGACGAGGAGTAAACTCTGCTTTTGATTTACAGACTTCAGTTTGAAGTTTTTTCTCTTCTTGAATCAAAGGAAGTGCGGGTGAGGTTCCGAAGAAAAATGTAAAGCGAATTATGTCTGTCTTGCGCGTTGCCTGTCAACAGGACTCCCCAGTCTTCTTATTGACTCCAAAAGGGTTTGTTATTAGACACTGTTTTAATTGTCTCAAAGGGCTATGGGATGACTTTCCAAGTTCTTTAGCACCTGGGTTCCGCCTTGACTTTCTTCCAAATGAAGGAATGGGGATTGAGTCTCTAATTGGTCTCTGGCACACCTGCCACAAACTCAAGATTCAATTCAGCCCCTTTGCTTCCGACGGAAAAACTTTCACCACAAACCCGAGCTGTGAGAGAGCGAGAGTCCCGCGTAGTTAATTTCTCGCGTGGGACTTTGCAAAACAAATGCTTCTTCTTGCTCTGCTTGAAACTTTCTCTTTCCTTTCTAAGTAACTTTTCCTATTGGCTAGTTGTGGAGCGTGTTCCTTGGCCGAGGAGCTGAATGAGAGTATTAGGGAAGGGAGCGGAGACCATTCGTTTTCATCAGAAGAAGGACGAGGAGGGGTACAACGAGGATCCTCAAAAGGGGAACATACACAGAGGAAGCACATGCACACAAAAGGACTCGAGGAGAGTTCGAGGACTCCAACTGCTGTATTTTTTTCAAGTAACCCACACACACCCTCACTCCCACCAACA
Organism: Pseudachorutes palmiensis; assembly: GCA_009869845.1. Taxonomy (NCBI): domain Eukaryota; kingdom Metazoa; phylum Arthropoda; class Collembola; order Poduromorpha; family Neanuridae; genus Pseudachorutes; species Pseudachorutes palmiensis. Next base: position 67,819 of record VNWY01000046.1, on the reverse strand, counting down.
CTCTGCTTCTAGCTGGAAGAAGAAGCGATGAGGCCAGGGAAGTGAGCGGAATAGAAGAGTCTCTTCACATAATCCAACCTCATCTCCAGTCTCTCCTCAGTTTTCTCCCTCATACTCAACTAACTGGCGACGACGGACAGAGGAATCGACCCCAAGTGAAACGAAAAAGAGGCACGTGGAATGACCATGAGGGAACACAGCCCTCAAGCTCAAATAAAATAAGAACTTTTATTGCAACAGGACCACAACCAAGGGCCATCGGTGACAGGAACATCCCTTACGAAGCTACGAAGCATAGAGTCACTTGACCCCAAAAACACCTAGGAACCTGAAGGGCCTTAAGAGAGAGAGGAGCTCTTCTCACTCTCTCTCTCTATCTCTCTCTCTCTCTTGTTCATCAAGGGTACTTTGGTCCTTGGTCCATGAAGGACGTTGCCCTTGGTATCTTATAATGACTTTAAGGGCATCTTCCAAGTCCCTTTTTGCTTGATGATGCTGACTAAGTGGGAAAGCTCCTCCTAGACGCACAGATGAAATTCCCCATGTGAATTCTTTCTTTCTTCTCTTCTCTCTCTCTCTCTACTTTCACTTTCTCCTTCCATTAATTCCGTGCGGAGGCGACGGTGTCATCCATCTCCAGCGAAGGCGAAGGGAGCGGGGCTATCTCCTAGAAACTGACTTTTTTTTCTTCTTCTTCTTATTCCGCATTACTATCTCCCACCACACGCCCTACATATTTCCACTCCGGATGTACAAAAGTAAGGGTGAACCTCTACGAAATTCAGGAGGTTCTACCCGTTCTACCCCCAAAATGTGAAATCCATATTTTTGGAAAAGGGACGTTCACATCCATTCCTTTTGAGAGGAAAAGGCATCCCTTTTTAGATAGTGATTCTACTAAACCTCCTGATTTGAGTGACCTTCTTATGACAGTAGACTGGAGGCCTTGGTTGTAGATGAATGAGAATGATAATTTAATTTCCAGCTTCCAGCTCCATGCCACCTTGTTTCGTGCCGCTAATTCAGTTAATAACGGAGAGTTCTGATTGATCCTAGAGGAGGAGAGGGGCATAGGGATATAGTCGCTTTATATAAGTGGGTTCCTCGTTAGTGTTCAGAAGGAAGGAGGATGTTAATTGGCCAGTGGATGGAAGGAACACTCCAAATGGGTGACCAGCGGAGCAGTTCCTTAACTGGAAAGAAGGCTGCATGCAATCATACAATGGTCACCAGCCTTCGTTCCTTTTCTTTCCATTTCCCATTCTCAAACTCCTACTTGAGGATTATTCATATCAACCGTCATCCTGACACGACAACTTGTCCATTCAGAAGCAGGTGAAGTTTCTTAAGGTATAAAAGTATGTTGTGTTTGGCAACGCACGCAGGCTGTAATGCAAATCCCATTCCCATTCAAATGAACTGAAACAATGGAACACACGGGGAAGAAATTGAAGGAAAGGGGGTGCCTAAGAAACAAGGTTTTCTTCTAACCCTATTTTTTCAGGATGGAGAGTCAGAAGAGCGGAAAGATTTAGGATCGCACTGGGACTTTAAAGGTTTCGGTGTATTATTGGCAAAAAGGAAAAGCGGGACACCAGGACGGGAGGTGTGGGAGAAGATGATGGACTCTGGAATCTGAAGATGAAGCTGGAAGGAAAGGCTGCCAGTGGCTGGGCTGGAACTCCATTTGCCCCCATGATAGCCTCCAGACGATCTCTCTGTGAAAGGCTTTCTCAGTGATGAGGATAATGATGATGATGGTTTGGTGAGTGGTGGCGGGTACTTTGAAGAGTACACTCCAAGGACCATTTGGATTGGATGATGATGATGGCACACTATGGAGAAGAAGAAGAAGAAGAGACCACGACAGTGTCGCCTGTTCTTAATATTAGCAAGATGCAGTGCCAACTTCCAAACTGCTAAAATACCGCTACCATCCGACCCCCCTCCCTTTTTTCGTCTTGACAGGATCAAAAATCAAGAGAGGATACTCAAACAAAGGAAGAGAGGGACAGGAATCCGAGCTAACTACTCTAGTCTTACTCTGGCCTTTACTTTTTCAGTATTACTTTATACCCAGGCGAGTCCAATTTGAGAATTTCAATTGAGGCTCGGCGTGGGCAGGGCAGCATGGAGCATTTGTTTGTCTTCCTTTGAGTTCTCCCTCCATTTGAGAGGTCTCTTTGGACTTTCGAGTTTCAAGAGAGAAAGGAGTCACACACGCCCACCACCGCCATACCACACTTGAGCGAAGGCCATTATAAATGGAAAGGTGGTCGTCGTCGTGGAGCGGAAGAGGAAACAAAAGTGGTGGTGGGAGTTCATATCTATGGACAGAGGGAATGGAAAGACCACCACGTACACGTTTGTTTCTATCGATCTTGACTTAAGCCACCACCGGGAGGACAACGACGTCGTCGTCCTGGAATGAGGCTCTTCTGCCACTCTACTGCTCAATGCGGACCCCGTGGTAGTAAGAGTAGTCATTCTGTCACTCACTCGCCTGCCAAATAACCTTAGGAGCCAGTCAGTCAGGAAGGAGGATGTGGCAGGGGACTTTATTACCGCACCCAGCACAAATGGAAACTCTCCAAGCTCAAGCCCAAAAGAACAAAACTTTCTGGCTCTGCTACGAGTAAGCACCGCAAGGACCAGCGGCACACTCCCCTGAATTCCTGCCAAGCACAAGCGAAAAGGGAGAATTCTAACGCGTTCCAGGAAGTAAAGTCAGGCAGCCGTGTCTGAAATTCTCTAAGAAACGCTCCCTGGCCACACAAACAGAGGAGATCACTACAGTTTTAACTAGACCCAACCCTCCTTGACGTTTTCCAAAAGAGCGGACATCTCTAAAACCTTTGAAAACCTTACAAAGTTCTGGTGGAAAGGGAGGAAATGTAATTTCCTCTTGGCGACACTCACTTCCAAATGAAGGAGGAATCCTGGACATTTTGTCATGTGACTCTTCCCACAAAATGGAGGAACTATGCTTCCTGGGCTTCCGCATATACTCTAGCATTGACTGTGTAACATTGTAGGTTTATTTTAATAGGCCCCTTGCCTCCACTCTGGATTGACACGTTGCTGTACTCAATTGAAGACAAATCGGCCTCCCTTGCCCCTTTTCAACGGTTCCACCACCTTGAATTAAAATACTTTCCTCCATGCTTTAGAAGAAAGAAGACCTAAAAGGGCAATTCCCTCTTGGAGGCAGAAGGAGGGAGATTTAAAACTCCCTGGAAGAAGCTCTCCATTGTTCCATTTCCACTCGGCCTCAATGCATCCGAGTGAGCCTATTAAGGAAGTACTTCCAAGTCCCCCTTGTCCCTGGAGGGGAGGGAGGACTACATAATGAAGACCCATTATCAACCAGACGCCCAAAATGAACACAACCAACCCCCAGTATGTAGTCCTCCACTGCTCTTATGGAAGTTGAATCATTATCGTTAGAATGAGGGTGCTTTCACCTGCTAATTGCAACGGAAAAACTCATTATGAGGTTGTGTAATTAGCAACTGGAAAGGCTCGTCCATACCTACTAATTGGCTTCACCTTTTCCCCAACATTTCTAGGCACAGTTGTTCTGGGTAGTGTTCAGGGCAGGGCATTTTGATGTACAGTTATTGCCTTTCATGGTTTCAAGCCGATGCGGGAGATGATTGGAATTCGTGCCTTTACTGACAGCCTTCTGCCTTTCAACTGTGAAAGTTTTCTTGGTGTAAGGAAAAGGCGGGGAAGCAACAGGTATCCAATTCCGCCGGTTTGTGTAATGGGCATGCCACCAACCCAATTGTCAACTTTCTCCACTTTCTCCCGTTCCTTTTTAACTCTTTCAATTTTCGGGAGTCTGAAGAGCAAATAACTCGGCGGCGGCGTTTCCTTTGATGCTTGTATTCTTCACTCCCATGCCCTGCATGCTTTACAACTTCCGCACCTTTTATTGGCCCCTTATCCTCCAAAACAGGAACCCTCCGGTTTTATTAAATACGCTGAAAAGAAACATTTTGAAGTTTCACCTGGGTGAAAGTTTTTTCCCATTTTTCCTCATCCCTTGGTTTCCCAATCAAAATGATTCTTTGGAAATGTACGTAAGAGAGGTGCACTCGAATGAAAATGACATTTGATCCTTTTTCCCTTTTGAAGTCGTTGGGGTGGGAGTGTGTGTGGTAGGTAGATTGAGTAATCAATTCAATCCTCAGAATCTTCAGAATTCTCCTTGTGTGGCTCTGTGTGGAGAGATGACTCTGAAATCTGAAGATCTTGTGGCCAACTCTGCTTATTTGTAAAGAATCTTCAGAGATGAATGCATGTGAGAGTTCCTTCTTTATGTTAATTTGGATCGTAAGATTAAAGGGAACCCCCTCCAATTCATTTTTCAGCCAGCAGAGTTCAATCCGACATGACACGACTTACTACTTGGTCTCCAAGCAGTGGACTCTGTGCATTTGATATGACTTTGGCTAAGGTTCCTTTAACAACCTCACCCACTCTAGTACTCTCAGAATACCAAACATAAACCACAGAGTCCAAGATGGCTTTCACTCTACACGTACTCCATCAAGAGGGTAACTTAAAGCTTAAGTGCAGCAGAAGAAGAGATTTTGCGATGTCGTAAACCAAGGCTACTGACCAACCCCTTGCCCGCCCACGTCAAACAAGAATCAAAATTGATCAACTTCCGAAACATAAACTTGAGAGAGAACCGCTGACAGCAAAGAGCCGCTTTGCTTCACAAGACAAAGGAACAATTAACCTTGATTTTGAACAATCCAAATACCATGCCTTTGAAATCTAAGGAAACGATGGAATTGTCCTTGCCCTTGATTTCCCTTGATGCAGCGTCAATGTGTTAGACACTATGCAGAATTAGTATCGAACATGGAGGGGAAGTTGATAACCGTTTTGAGCTGCTTACTGTTGGTGAATTTCTTCATTCACAACACCTCTGCAAAACAAATAGTACATTAATAAATAAATATTCAGTATTTCTTTATAAAATCAATTTGTTTTTAAAGGGTGGCATATCAGGGATCAGCCCCGGTTATGATGTCGTATCGGATCTTGTAGTTGAAGACTCACAACGTATTTTGGCAACCCAAACAGACACGAGTTACGAAGTTGGCTCTAAACCTGGCTCTCCATCTGGCTCTAAATCCGAATTTGGTGACAGAGTTCCGGTTGCAGTCATTAGTTCTGATAAAAACTATAAGAGTAGTCTCCTTTATTCAACTAAGAGTGCAGATCCTGTTGCAAAACAACCTAGGAGTGGTCAACTTGATTCAGCTAAGAGTTCAGAGCCTGGTGGAAAACTACCGTGCAAAGTACATGGTGAGGGTGGAACATTGAACGATCCTAATGACTTGGTAGGAGGCAGCAATGGTGCAGACAGCACTGGTGGCGGTAGAACTGATCTGGGTGCTGTCCTTAAATCTGATAATGAGGCCTTAAGTAAAGGGAGCGGGTCATCACGTACTTCGGGTGATTGGTCATCCAAACCTTTTGTGGGAAGTGGGCCAAACCAACTTAGTAAGAGTGGTGGTTCTCTCTACCCTACTTTGGGTAATGGAACAAACCAAGGCGGCAGAGCTGGGTCCAACCCATCTGTCAAAAGAATACCGGATTCAATCGTTGGCATTGATAGCAAGGGGAATGTCAAGTCACAAAGCAGAAGTGGCGGAGGCGGTACAGTTGACAGACCTGGCTCGGTCATTATTGGTTATGACAACGCAGGTACACTTCAAAAAGCTGGTCAACCAAAGTCCAGTTCAGGTTGGTGGAGTAAGACAAGGAGCCACTGCTGGGGGAGCTGGCTCTGACTCTGAATTTGGTGACAGAGTTCCGGCTTCAATCATTGGCTCTGATATCCCTCCAGGGGATAAGGATGCCAGACTTGCGTCTAGCGGTAAAGGTAAGGGTATCGCAGCCAAGGGAAAAGATGGCGGAAAAGTTGTAGACTTGGGTCCTTTGGAAGATCCTGATGCCTTTGATCCATCACAATAATTATAATTGTTACTGTGGAATGCTGAATTAAATCCTGTTCTTGAATTAAATTAATTAAACGGATCATTTTCCCATAAAATTGTCTTTTGCTTTAAGTTTTTAGGCAACTTACATAGCCAACTAGGCATACGGACTTTCCACTTGTTATAACCATGCCTCCAAACCGATCCGCGAGCTTTGAAATCTTGGTTACAAAAATAATTCAAAGACAAAGGTCTACGGGAGTGTAACTGGCACTCTCGTTTCACCCCGTTCAGAAAATCCAAGGAGCCTAATGACCGTAGTGCCTGATTGATTTTGTCCCGCGTGGAATTTAATCCTGCCCTTAAGGGAAAGGGGAAAGAGCGGAAACGGGTAAGCACAAGTACATGGAGTAAGTGGTGAGTCATTGAGGGAAGGCGACAGACGGTGACCATCCGCACCACACCACCACCAACACAACGCAGCGTCCATCAGCTTCAAAAGAAGCTCTTAGATTGGACCAAGTTAGGATGAGTGACGCGTGCTGGCAATTATAACCAGACCAAAAATTCTTCCCCTTTCAAATCCCGTGGTAGCTGAGAAGGGGAACTTGATAGGCTGGGAAAATGGGCTGGTGGTGGATCTATTGTACGCTCATTAGAACCCTTCACCGTGGCCCTCGAGTGTAGACCAGGTAATGAAGTGAAAGCAAAGTTTCAAATGACAAGGACAGAACAAGGTACTCCTCCATTTTGAATTTTCTCACCAATTCATTTGAAAGGATTCAGTCGGAGTTTTGCTATTCAGAGTAGGCTGCTACCCACCAGGAAAGATTTCGAGATGCTGTCACTATGCCGCAAGAGTGGCGGACTTGACTTGCATGCGGAAATGAGGTCCATCTGCTCTTGCTCCCAGTGGTGGTAGGATTAAGTGTAAACAGGAAAGGGTTAAAGGTCAGTGTGTGTGGGAACATAGAGAAAGGAGTAAAAAAAAGCCCAAAAACACAAATATTGCGGTACATGGAAAGAGAAGAGGATCGATCAATCACTTTCTCTTGAGGAGGAGGAAGTGATCAGCTTTCTTTTTCAGGATGAAGGGAATAAAAGATGCATTGAGTTCACACAGAAGAAGAAGAAAGATGGAAAGGGGAGTGAAAGTTTTGATGAGGATAAAAAGAAGACACAAGGTCCAGTTTGGTCGGTCCACTGTGTGGTCAAGTTTGGCTTCCGGGACATGCTTTGGAAAACTTTCTTTGCTGGAGAAAGTTTTTTTCTCTGTTTTAGGGTCACATAGGCTTGTATTGTGCTCTTCTATTGCATTTGAGCGAGGTTCTATTTTTCAGAGAACCAAAAGCATAGGGCTATTCAAAAGTTGCCGTGCCAAATGGTCATCCTGGTCATATTCATTAAGCCTTGGTTTCTGCTTTCTCCCATCATTGCTAATCTCAGTGTCCTGTGGAATCCTATAGAAAGCTGCCCACCTCCTCATTGCCCTTACCCTAGTTACCATGGAAACCATTGGTAATGGTGCTTTGGCCCTTTTGGTCCATAGTGAAAGCACACACAAGACCACTCCATCACTGCAAGTCTCCGTCCGTCCTCATTCTTGTCAGTTGGAAGTCGTAACATCATCCAGAGACCAAGGCAGTGACAGTTCCCTCCTTTCTCCACTTTCTCTCTGTCTCCTTATAATTTGTCAGCAACTATACCCACTACCACCTCGGCCCATTCAAACTTCCCACCACCATATAATGAAATATAGAACCCCTTTCTACCACAGTCTTGAGGAGAAAAGGCACAGAGAGGAAAAGGGATTACTTCCTTTCCCACAAAGTCTGCTGCCCTCCCTCCCTTCATACATATAAACATTCGAGATTTGTCAATTTGCCCTTTCTCCAGGAGAAAGTCAAAATCCCTTCAAAAGGGTTTCCCTGGAACAACACATCCACAGCATAGTTTCCTTTGAAGTGAAATAGCAGAAATACCTTTCTGAATAAGGGAAGGAGGGGGGATGCTTTCGTGTGTTCTAACTTGAGGACCAAAAGCCCTTCAGAGTGGTGCTGACTCATAATATCCCAATGCACAAGGGGGATGAGACAAGGGGCTCCAAATGATTGCCAGCTTTCCCTTTAGAATTTATGGCCCAGCTGCAGTAGCACTGTTGGGTAGCTCTCTGGGTTTCCTCTATGCATTAAAGAAAAAACGGAATTTTGTGTCCATTTCTCCAACCCAGGCTTCCTTCACCGACGCTGGAAAGGAAGCGGGTAGCTAATGACTCCCTTGCAGCCTCCCGCACTTCCGTCGCCCTCACAGGGAGCAGTACTCAAATTCAATAAATCAAAAGAAGAGAAATGAAGCTGTCTCTCTGGATCAATCATATTACAAGGTGCATATGTATGTATGTATTTGAGGTCAATGACCTCTTTCCGTTGTTTTTATGTTAAGTATGTTGTTGTGTATGTATGTTGAGCCCCGTGTGCTTAGGAGCCATGACAGGAACTCATTCCTAAGCAACCTTCCTCCGTTGCTAGTGAAAGGAAAGGAAATCAATCTTGTTCTGTGGAGTCTTAATGTCCAGCAGCATTCCGTCTGGGTTTCGCATTACCACAAGGAGTGTGGGGACGAGTGCCAAATTGGACTCCTATTCCCCTCCCCCACTCAACTGGGCAGATGAAGGGGTGGGAGCCCTTCGGGATTCAATGGGGAAACTAGCCTTCCTCTCACACTGCAGTTCTCTCTCTCGTTTCAAATCAACTTCCCTACCAAGCCGCCCCTCCCTATCATTATGTTCATCCAGGAGGAGACTCTGCAGGAAAAGGAAGCGCGTCCTCAACTGTCACTTTCACTGACCGACTTTCTCCTCTGAGTTGGGATTAAATCCGCCTCCTTTCCCACTCCCCCAACCCACGACGCCGGGAGCTTATCAAGGATTAATGGGGAGAAGGTAGAGAGAGCCCTGTCAGGGAAAGTGCCTTCCTGCGGATGACGTGGGAGAATCCACTACTCTCCCTTTCAGGCCTCAACAAGGCTACAAGGCTACTGCCTAAATCAAAAATGAGATCCAAGGCTCAACAATTAGAGGAGAGTGGTTTGGAACCACTAAAACTGGGGGGGGGGGACTGAGACTGGGTGAAGGTGAGAACAACCACAGAGGGTGCGGGAGAGGTAAAAATGTTTTTTAAAAAAGACTGCGGACTTTACCTCTTCCTCTTCTGTGTGGGTCCGTTCCACTTCCTGGAGTTGATTTTGTTTCCTCTGTTTCCTCAAGTAGGTCGTGGTGAAGGGGAGACTGAAGCTGATGTCAAAGGGGGTCGGGGGCTCATCAAAGAGAAGTGGTGTAGGGGAGATGGGCGTTGTTTTCTGCGGATGGGAGCGTCGAGCCGGGACTGAAGAACATCCTTTCCCCCGGGTGAGTCCTCCATTGTTGTTATCAGGTAACGACAAGCTGTCAACTTCGAGATGTTTCCCATTCAGAAGTGAAGCTCCTGTGTGGTCTCCATTGGGACTCCCTCGTTTCTGACATTCGGTGCATTGGAGCAGGAACTTGGTAACTGCCTCTCGTGGAAGGAATGCGTACTTTTCAGTGATCTGTGAACACGCAAGCACAAGGCATCCATTTTAATTCATCCAAACTGTCTCAATCTCAACAACAAAGTTCATCTCCGTCCGCCGGAAGATCCTAGCACTGGAGTTACTTAAGAAAAACAAGGACCAAAACTTTCACCACCACCGCCACTAAACTTTCTCCATGAATTTTCATTTGAGGGAGGAGGGTGTAAGGCGCCGTTCATCGCTTGCCTTCAGTCGGCCCACACAGTAACAAATCAAACACGGTTCTTAGAGGGACAATAAAATGGCACAATTAATAGTTGGAGGGGCATTGCAAGGGGCTTGGAAAGGGGGCCCTTTTCCTAAAATTATGGAAATGAGGGAAGAGCGGAACTAATGTGGCGAGGGAGTGCGGGAATCGAAGAGTAAAATCAAATTGTCATAAAACTTCCATCACTTTGCGGTGGTGGGAATGCATCGGTAAATTATGCTAATCTGCCAAACAAGGGGAGAATTCGGTACCTATTTCAAAGTTATAAATCAATCGTGTGAAATGGGAATGAGCTCAACCAAACCATGGGGGAAAGTTCACATTTTCACGGGAAAACTTACAGCCCGATATGTCCTTTTCTGACCCGCATGTTTCCCATTTTTGGCCTCGGTTTCGACATGGACTGTGTAGATGATGTCAAAAAACTGCTCCACAACGGCAACACGCTTGTAAATTGGACGCTCCAGTCCATTTTCATCCTGCAATAAATCACAAACCGGTTAATTGTTGTACTCAGAGCACCGTTCGATCGCTTCAATCCTCAGAGTCGCCATCTCTAGCCATCTTTAGAAAACAGGGTAGCCAAGCTTTAGACCGCATTGAATAGGAACAGGCTTGAAAGCACTTTTGGCTTGAAACTTTGCTTCAGAACTTTCCCACAGAGATGGCGGTGGCTCCTGCGGGTGCCGAAACCGTCGAAATTTTCTCTAATGGGCCATTTAGCAGGGAGCTCTTAAAATAGCTTTTTCCTCCGATCAGAATCTGAATTCCCACGAGATTGCTTTATTAGGAGCCTCTTTTTAGATTTTATTGTTTTGGAACTCCCCTCTAAAATTAAACACCCAAAGGCTCGTCCCCTCTGTCAATGAATCAATAATGGCACTTGTGCCTGTATTCATTTCAATTGGCCATTTAACAGGAGCCAAGGGGGGTCTAATCGACGGTGAAAATTTTGTTTAATTAGGTTCAAAACAAGGCCAGAGTTTAGCACCTCTGGCAGCTTAATTAGTTTGGGGGATTATTGGTGAACACATTTCGGTTCACCAATTTTATGATTATTACTACTGCTTTTGGTTTTGGAAATTCCACAACTTAAATGAATGGATTTAAGTGGTTTTCCAAGGGAGTTTTTCCATCCTTCTTTGCCCGTGCCAAAGAGGAAGTTCCATTTCACACTTATGTTGAAGTGAAAGTGTGAGGAGAAAAGAAAGTCAGAAGCTCACACATGTGCATAACATTTTTACCACTTTTTATCCACACACACACACTACACTTCTTCCAAATCTCGGAACTGTACTTTGGTATCGTTGCTTCCACTTTGTTTCGGTAGACTCCGCAGGGATCAACAGGTGGGGATATCCCAAGAGTGAACAAGGAACACTCATTCATAACATAAAACTTCCAAGCTTACACTCAAAAACTTTGTATCGGGAGCTAACATTTATAACTTCTCGGTGACAGGCTCACGTGAGCAGAACGACATGCAAATTCATTCAATCATTCTTAAACCCCATCCTTCCGGGCCCTGAGAAAGTGCCATCTACCGGCCATTTCAATTGCAATTTTGATTTTTTAATTTTTATAACCTTTAACCTGATTGGGTTTTGACTTGATGTCAACTAAAGCATTTGGCTTTAGCATTGCACCTTTGTACCCTTGAATTAGAGCTAAACTGCGGAAAGTTTTGTTATTAGGAGCTCAGCTAAGGCCACGTGAGTGATTGGTTTCCAAGGCTTGTTTTGAATTCAGAACAACAAGGGTCGAGAGTCGTGTGTTGGAGGGACGCGTGTGTGCCTATGGTGAAGCTTTACTAGAGACCTAGGGTTCTAGAAGTTTGCTAATCCCGAAAAAGGTTTGGGAGCAAATAAGGCTGGAGTGGTCGTTTCTTTGAGCTTGATGAGTCCCAGCCTTCCAATTAGAGCACCACAGACTTCCGGACGTTGTCGATGTGAGCCATAACTTTCCTCGTCCACGTCCTCCCTATGACCCAACACTATTTCACTCTTACCCGTAAAAGTTCCTGTCAAGGGGAAGGGAAGAATCATTTCCACACTCCCGTTCATTTTAATTGCTTCATTAGATTAGTTATTGAGCTCCGGTAGAAAAACTCTCGACGCTGAGAAAATCCTTTTCTTTTTCATGCAAACTCTACGCAATACTGTTGCAAGTATTTTGATTTGTTGTCTCTCTAATACTGCTGGAGAACAATGGAGTGGCTGAGTGTGTGATGTGGACAATGAAGGAAAGAGCTAGGACAAGGACACTTACTTTCTCTCCCACCACCCTTCAACCGTCTGCCTGGCAACTTGCCCTGCTCATGAATGGATGTCGTCTTCCTTGTCGCTCATCATCAACTCTGCCAGCAGAGAGTCAAGGGGGAAGCTTCAAGTGGAAGCAACCTCCATGACAACTTTACAAGTCCAGAGAAACCACTCAATAGAAATCAAAGCGTCAAAGAATGTACTCCCTTCCTCCTCCTTCAGATGACCTACACACACTTCATCATAACCACAATGCAAAGGCTTCCCAAAATAATTCTGTACTGGATAAATTGGAATAATCTGGATTAAAATTAAACTTGGAATCAATGCCTTGGGGTGTGGAATCTAACGAACATGATATGGAGACACGTCATCATCACCTAATCCATTTATATACGCCAAATGTTCGCCTTGTGACGAAAGGGTCTGGTTAACAACCCTCAATCTCCCTTCCTTTGAAGTGAAACTTTGATCCCAGCTTCGGGAATTAAGGGAAAGGGTCCAAATTGAAGCTTCCGGTTGGAATCAATGGGACAATCAGGGAAATCAAAATCACTCCGTTTATAAAGTAAAGGAAGATGCAATGATGCATCTGTCTGAAATCATTTGAAAATATAAGCTCCGCTTCATCGCTACCAAGCAGTGATGGTTTGGACGATTGGAGATGATCAGGAGAGCGAACAGTTGTAATTTCCAATTGTTACTGAAGCAAGGCAAAGTGAACGTTTAGCCCGCATGAGTCTTTTTCGTTGTCCCATGTATTAGGAAGCGAGGACAAGAACGTGATCTATGGTTAGTGTAGGATTGTGGAGTGCTATGGTGTCCTGCGATGCGTGTCAAAGTGCCATTCGCCCTTTTGAAGTGTGCGTGGGACAGACAGACGGTGTGGTATTTGCACCTTGTAACTTGTGCAGATCCCACCACCGTCCTTCCCTTGGTTTTGTATGCATTTGAAATTTCCGCTAGGGAAAGGCTCGTCTTCTTCTCGCAAGACTGACTCCATTCCCGATTTCACCGAGCGGGATGTCAGGCGCTACACGGGAAGCTTTTTAGTTTGGAAAGGTGTTAGACTCCGGCAAGAGAGAGAGAGTTATGAATCCTCCTTGACGGTGGTGGCATTGTGCCTGAGATAAGCTCCTCTGAGAGCTCCCGCTTCACAAGAACCTGGAACCAAAACCACCTGACCCGGGCGACGCGCCAACTTTGTAAAACCTTCTTATACACCGGAGCCATCCACCATGTGGTGGCAATTCAAAAGATACAATCAGAGTTCCCAATTTATTTCCCAAAGAAGAGGGAAAAGGAGACGTCTCTAATGGCCATGGCTTAAGCACCGAGGGCGTCTGAGGACGCGCTCTATTGATCTCCGAATTCGGAAAAATTGGTCGACCTATGCTAACCTCGTGGCAATGATGGATGTGCCTGGAGGCTCTTTTCTCAGTTGCGTTTTATTAGATTCCCAACAGTGACATTTCAAGGTCGCTCCTGTTGGTGCGAAGGTAGTAGAATATATAGGAGAGTTCCTTGTATACCTTTTCCATTGCTCGACTGAGCACTGGGTTCATTCATGTAGAGGTAAAGAGGAAGGTGACTTGAAGGAGAATTCGTTCGTCTGGTTTTGGCATTTGGGAGGCGCTAAATTCTGAATCTAAAGGAGGTTTTCTGAAGCCACAAACTTTGATGAATGTCTCCCTATTATTATAACGAAACGCATATGGAAATAGGAGTTAGATTTCTACCAACGGGACGGAACCAGAGAACCAAGGATCGCAAAGGGCGCCCTTTTTTTCATGGTGAAAGATTTATACTTTCCCGCCTTTGAAATTTTTAATCGAGTTGAAGAGACCGGGATATTTTTTAAAATGCAATATGCATCCGCTCTGCACATATTGAAATCTCCCCCTTAAAGTGTCATAAACACCATTCCCAAGATTCAATTCTGTGCATTTATATAGGGAAGCACTTTATCATCTCTACCAGAATTCTTCCTTTGTACTGATGGTGCTAGATGGGATAGAGAAAGGAAAAATCAACTCCACTTTCACCCCCTTTTTTGTCCATTAAGTATTCCACTTGGGATTTTTAAAAGAAAAAAAGGGAAAGCCTCCGAAACCTTCATCCCCCGTTAGAACTCCGGAGGAATTCCGCTTTCATATTTTAGTCCCAGAGGCCTGTCATATCCCATGCACTTTCTCCCATCCCAACTCAAGCAAAAGGAGCAAGCCTCCAATCCAATTTCAAAACCTTCTTCTTCCTGGAAAAAAAAGTTTGGCACACACTGGGATTTCCGGGTGTTCCGTTCCCACCCTATTCCATGATCTTCTACTTTTCGGTTCATCAGCCCACTTGAGCGACCGGGGTTGCTTAGGAACCAAGAACTTTCTCCTTATGATGGAATTATAATGCACAGAAAATGTACATGGAATCAAACTCAAAAGTTGGATTTATACAAGGAATAAGTTCATGGCCTAAAGTCTCTAAATTGTGAGACCCTTAAACCCCTTTGCAACTCTTCTAAAGCAAAGTTGCACTAACTTTGCAGGCCGCTGCTACCTTTTGGCAATAATAATTTTAGTTCGCTGAGGACATTTGCCTAGCGAAGCATTTCTGCGGATGGTAATGTGATAACGACATGGAGATGACATGGCACCCGAAAGACGGAAGGAGTTCATGAACCGGAGACTTTCTCGGGTAATGTTATAAACTATGGTTCATAAACAGGGGACATGAAGTCTCGTCTCGGGCTCATCTTCACCCATCACAGAATCTCTTATTATCACCGTAACTTTATAAAATTATGCCACAGTCGGAACGATATTGAAAACCGCGGACTCTGTTCTAAAGATTCTTGGGACGTCATAAGTAATGAATTGAGCAATAAAAATATTTGGATAAAAAGTTTAATCTTAGATATTTGAATTGGCAATAGCTTTGCATTGTTGCTTTTAATTTCTATTCAATTGAATACGGTAAAGGATTTGTTTTGTAATTGCAAGTAAGGAACTTTGTCCCGATTGGATTGCAAACAGAGCAGAAAAGGGTCTGCTACAAAGTGACCTCCTCGCGATTATCATTCATCGTGGCGCTAAAAACAAAAACAGCAGTATTTAATAGGCGACTCAGCAAGAAACAAATTATTTAAAAACCCATGCTTGAAATAAATGGTTTTACATCTAAAAGTTAAGAAGAATGCAATGTGTCATTAATTAACCCCAATTATGAGATGTCACCATACAGGCCAGACGGACGGAGTAAGGGTCTGTTTTTATAACCACCCTTTTCCCACTTGTCCTTGACTGTTTTTCTGTTTTGCACTTGAGATGCTAATGCAAAGGACGTAGTTCCCGTGAATAAATTTACTTTCACTTTCACAAGACAAATCGGGCAGGCCTTGTTGTGTCTTAAGGATCCTTATATACCTGTGAGCTTGTGACACTTTTTCCGACCTTGTTTTCGTGCCAACATTTAAATTCATACATATGGAACAGTAGGGGATCGTCCTCTAGACTTGTTTCCTGATAATCCCCAACTATCAAGTCCCCACGTGATAAATTACCCGGGCATTTACCCTTATCAGTATACAGACTTTTGCTCCAGAACAAATCGTACCACCAACATTTCAACGTCTAAACATGTATGGTCCCAGACGCCCTTTACTTCAAGTGTCCTTCAGCTCCTGTGCAACTTCAACTCCCAAATTACGTTTATTTAATTTCCAACGTAGGCGCAATACTTGAGAATTTCCGTACATTTTACCCATTTCATAAAATTTTGCATTCCCTTAAACTTTAAATGTAAGAAACTCGGTCGTTTGTAAAAAAAAATGTGTTTTGTTAGCAAGCGGTTTAGCTAATGTGTTCCATCCTGTAAGAACTGCAGTACAAGCTATGCCCATTCAGTCTCTGTCACCATTTAATCGAACCCAAGGTCCCAAAATCCGAGCTCCGGTTGAAACTTTTGCTCCTGGTTTGGCTGAACTTTCTCTGAATATTTCCAAAGGGACAATGGGAAGGGATTAATTTTTCTTCTTCCCGTCTCCTCCTCCTCTCAATTTGTTCCGACCACATTTAAAACTCAAACGAGAGTGAAAGTGAACTTTTGTACTTGGGAAAGTTTGGTCTCCGCCACGGTGGAAAATGATGAGAAAAGGGTCTTCCTTTTCAATCTTCGCGGCCTTTTATCGACACACTAATTATTTTCTTACTGAGCTCACCGCGGAAGGCAGATGAGTTCCTCATCTAAAATCAAATCAACGGAAAGTTTTTCCAAAATGCTCAAACCATAGCACAAGGGGACGCAGATGGGACTCTTTAAGAAGACATTTTGAGACTTGGAACAAAGGTAGGTTTGGAAACCTTTGAGTTCCATTCCAGTCACCTTTAATGGGGAAGTAAATGAATACTTTCACTTTCCCTCCTGTTTATCCTATGAAAACTACCTTATCGTCTGTCTCCAAAAGCCCAGATTTCCTTTCCTCCACTGCAATCTACATAATGTTATTGCTTCCCATGGAGACACGAGGAGACTGGAACCCACTACTCCTTTCTCCCAGGACTTCCTTTCTACAAAATCCTATTTGCCTTCCAAGACTTTCTAGGAACTCATAATGGTTCATTGAGGGAGTAGAATTTGAAAAACGGCCGAGTTCTTCAGCTCATCTTATCCAGGAATTGACTCCCTCATCATATTTCACTGCTTCAGAATCTACTTTCCACTTAGCCTTTAGATGGATAACAAAGTGGGAACAGAGATTCACAAGATAACCAGGATTTAATAGCAACCGCTCAACGTGGGAATTATTATTGGCTACAGCTATGGCAGGATAAGGCTTTATTTATTCAATTTTACACAGATTTTATGACCCTAATCCCTTTGTCATGGCGTTCACCCCATGCCTCTGATTCCTCAGTAACGGAGAAGGGGGGCTGCCGCAATTAGTCTAATTAATTTGCGATGACAATTAATGACTGTGGATCCAACATTTATCAATTTGATTAAAATTTTAAGTCATTGCACCTATGAATATATAAAAGATTTGCCTCTCCAGGAAGCTAACCGTTGACCAAATCTTAAGATTAAGGTTAGCGCTTAAGGTAAGCTTAAGGTAACGTAAGGTTAGAGTGATAGTACGGTAAAGTTAGAGTTAGGATAGCGTTAGGGGCAATTGCCAGTCTGAAAAAGTGTCCGACCTCTATTCACTTAAAAAGTTGTTAATTTTCGGCAAAAATTATTGACACTTGATTAGGTAAAATTAGGTAAGGTAGAGTTAAAATCAAAGTTAAAATTAGGTAAGGTAAAGTTAAAATCAAAGTTAAAATTAGGTAAGGTAGAGTTAAAATTAAGGTTAAAATTAGGTAAGGTAGAGCTAAAATTAAGGTTAAAATTAGGTAAGGTTAAACTTAAGGTTGAAGTAAGGTTCAAATTAAGGTTGCCATTTGGTAAAGTAAGGTAAGGTAAGGTTAGTTAGGCTAAAATAAGTTGGAATTTGGTTAAAATTGGGTAACGCTAGGGTTAACGTTAGGGTTAACGTCAGGTAAGTTTACAATCTATAATTAGGGTTGGCTTTAGGCTCTAATTTTATAAAGTAGCTGATGACTGTGTGAAATTTTGAACCTGATTTTTATTAGCAAAAGTGTTTCGCAGAATTTTCAAGATGAAAAGGATCCTTCTGTGGCAGCCATGCGGGATTTAGTTTTAGAATTTCCTCCTCCTTTCCAGAATTATTTCGGCTCATTAAGCCTATAGCTGCTTAAAATGAAATCGGATCATTTTGAAATGAGTCAATCCCTGCCCGAGGCACTGGAGCTCTCCCGTTCCTCCATGTTTGTTTTGAATTTGTTTTCTTGGGCGCGGCACTGCATAATCTCAAACTTTGTAAACTCCCGTTTCCCAAATACAAATTACCCTCTGAGAAAGCCAAGTTTCTAGAGGAAGAGGATCCCAAAGTTTTCCTTTAGGATATATAAGTAAAGGGTGCGTGTATATTTATGGCCCCAAATCCTCTGCTATATCTTCCTAATTAGTATTTCTAAAGGGGGATGATGGATGCTTATCAAATCCCCCTAAAAAGAAAGCATCATGAACCACAAGCAGAGTCTAATCTCCACCAGGCTTAAGAGTCTGCCCCAACTACTTTGTACCTCATCATTTTTACCCTTAGTGAAAGTGGTGAAAGTGAGGCTAATTTGGTAGATTATTGGAAACCTCTCATCATCCTATAGGAGAAAGTTGCCAAGCACCACCAAAGGAAAATGAAGGATTTTGAATGATGGAAACCGAAATCCAGGACACGCATATAATTTTCAAAGTGCCTTCACACAAAATGGATTTCCTTCATCCTTTCATCAAATGAGGAATCAAAGGGATTCATGCCCTTAAAGCAAATAATAAATGGGAATGAAATAATTTCACAAATTGCAAATCAAAGCCGCCAAGTGCCAATTCGTTACAGGCCATTCACATCCCTCATATGGCTTCCGCTGGACTTTGGATTTAGAGCATAAGAGGTCACTTCCTATGTGTCGTCCTATTTGTGAGGTAACCATAGCAACCGCACATCCCTTCTGAACACCAGTAGCCCTACAGTACAGAAAATCAATTTAACCTGTAAGACAGGAGCTTGGACATTTCGTTCAAATCGTAATGCTTCTAGTGCTCTCCCGGGGTGCAATTTTATTGCCATAAAATCACACTCCCGGAGAGCCAATTTCTGCACAAAACATTTAAATGGGACTGATTAAACCATCCTTCCAATAGGATTTCCCCCTTCCACTCCAACCCTTGTCCCGTTGAACCTTAAAAAGGTTTGAACATTAGAAAGTCCCATTTGCTAAATTGACAAAAATTCAAACCAAAAACTTTCCCTAGAACTTTCTCCCTAAGCTTCCGCCCTCCGCCTCTTCCAAGTGTTATTTGTCTTTCCTTTCCCTTCCAAAAGAAAGTTTCTTCTTCATCCCAAAAGCCAATCAACATCCGTAGGCAGAGGAGAATATTATCAATGCATGAGGCATCAAGGGGATGCGACAGATTCAGGGGTGCGCTGCTCTGTGGACTTAATGCAACGCCGGATTGCAGCTCGACTGAAAAAATAATGTGTACCTATCCCCGAGCACGTCTCTCTGATTTTTCTTGACAACGACAATAGCCCCCCTTCCCTAGACTGAATAATAGAGAGGATTGATTCTCTCCTTCTGATTGACAAAAGGGGGGAAAGTTTAAGACGAATTGCAGGGTGGCTTCAAGATTCCTCCAAAGATCTAAGCACCACGAGATATGGGATTCTCTTGTCTGATTTTTTCTATCTTTCTATATAGTAGTGACAGTATGGGATGTGCTGCGAGAGGAGCGACAAGCGACAGCCGCTTCATTGAATCATAATCGAATCCTAAAGATATAGCTTCCAGCGATGGAGAAAGCAAGAGGAAAGGAGATTCTTTTTCTCCCGCCGCTCCGCAACCGGATTTGGAGGAAAGTGGCAGAACCCGCGCTCCCGGAACGTCTCCAGAGGCCATGAATTTTTTCCTCCTTCCGCCAAAAACGGGAGGGGAAGTAAATTATGGATGATTATGATGACAGTGCACAAAATTGGGGAGACATGAACTGCATCATTAAGGGATATATAGGCTCTGTGAGTCACTTTTGTTCTGAATCTAAGTTGTTCTGAAACGGGACGGGACAAGTAGCAGACTAAGTCTAAGTTTTTTAGGACCTTCGCTTGTTCAGTATTCTTCTCCAAGATTATGAATGAGAGTGATGAACTTTAAATCGGTGAGGGAGGAAAGTGATGAGGTGAAATATTGAATCACATTGACCATTAACCACACGAAGCCCTCGAACCATCCAAAAGTTTAGTCCGAGAAAGGAGGAGAAAAAAAGTTGAAGACTTTCACTTCCAGACGGGGAGACCACAAGGACCACAAACGAGAGGGAAAGCGTGGGAAGTCGATATTTCTGCCACAAACCTAGAGCACTGTGCTTATCACGGAAAGGAAAATAAGGAGTGACAGGCCACGGGTCCTAAAGTCTAAATTTTATAAGGTCGTAGTACCTTGGCACAATGGAAGCAGAGGAGGAAGTGGAAAGTCTCATTTCAAAGTGCCACTCTGATCCTTGTCCAAATTACTCTGGTCACTCCAGCCTCAGGAGATCCACAGGGGGCGGGAACTTGGAGCCGTGGTCGTGGAGCAGCAACGGTAGAAGCTTTTTTGTTGAAAAGTAGAGAATTCTGATGGAGCTGAAGTGGGCCACTCTTGTACTGGGACAGGACTTTTGCAATATAATTTTGAAAATTGGAACAGTAGTGAACATAATAATAAAAGTAGTACAGAGGGAACTAATGGGATCTCCAAGATGTCCTTGGGTCTCAAGTGTACTTTCCCTTCCTGCGGTGAAAGGAAGCCAGCAAGAGAGACTTTTATAAATAATTCCGAGTTAGCTGGGCCTTCCTTGCGGGAAATTATATTTGGCCCAAAACAAAATTACGAACACTACACAAAGGAACCAACACCAAATTGAGTCCTGTGGTTTTCATTTTCGTCTCTCTAGGCCCATGGCCTTTCCTTTGTTTTAAGAAAACCGGCGTCTACCCTCTTATACAAGGAAATCACTGTTCTTAAACTTTATTTTTGCTCCGAGCATATCCAAGCAAAGGAAGCTCAAAATTTCTTGCCCTCAATTCCCGGCGATACGCTCGTATATTCCTAAAACGTTGAAAACGTAAAAGAAAAAGTTATGAAAAGTGCTGCCAAACCAAAGCGGGCCAATTTAATTCCAATTCCAAAGGAAGAAATGAAGCTAATGCTTCTTCCTATGGAATTCTCAAGCTAAAAATTGTCTGTATGAACTGTAATGTTGAGTTGTACCTGAATGGGACCGAATGGAAATTCTATTTTCCCAAGTGCTTAAACTGAAGACGACGTTAATTAGGAAATGACTGTTAAATTTTTTAAGTACGCTCGAGAATAATTTTCACTCATCACCATATAAATCGTTTCTTTGAGAGAACAACAACAATTGCTTCACCACAACAGCAAAGTCCATAAATGGAGGACTTTAAGCCTTTACCAGCCTTTGGAGATCCAACTTTAGCCATTATGCATTAGCTCATTTTCATATCCTACGCGCAGATGTCCAGCTCTTCTTACTTATAGCAGCGTAGTAGAAAAGGAAGGTGATTGGAAGGGAATTAAGGGCTGAGCCTTTCTGTCATCATTACCCACAGACGTCATTAAATCCGCATTGGATTCCAGCCACTAGTTTCTACCGTCCTGAGGACGAAGAAGGCCCATAATTATCCCAGTTATCCTTCCACTGGAAGAAGCACTTGGAAGAAAAGCATTCGCTATGGAGTCGCATCCCGAGAGAAAAGCCTTTTCTCCGGCCTGCTCGGAAACAGCGAGGACCGTGGAGGTCATCAAGTTCTCTCCCCTTTGAATCTTCGAGCTCCCTTCCTTTCCCTACAAGTCTTTCGCTAATGGTGAAAAACGAGGTTCCGAGGAAAGGTTCATCCTTCCCTTCTTCTAGGTTTTTGCAGTGGCAGTCGAAAAAATAAGACCTGCATAGAAATGATCACATTCCGCTTGACACACACTCTCCTTCTATCCCTAGAGCAAAAGGAAGGAGAGAATGACATGACACTTGAGACAGCTTCACCGGTGTGCTCGATGGGTGTCAATCAGTGCCCCTCTTGGGCCACACTACGCCCTCCTCCGCTTCAAATGAACTCTTAATGAAATCGTAAATTCACGCAATCCCAACCCCTTCTCTACTGAAATAAACTTTAAAATGCCCTTAGCTTGACCGCTTGACCAACTCCGCCTGTAACCTAGTTGGTCCAACTTTGTCACTTTGTTTTCGTATTCTGACTGCATTCGATATCGAGTTTCACCAAATAAGTCAACCAACGACATCATCGAAGCCACTTTACTTCATCAACTTTGTGAGTACCAACCAGGGAACGGAGAAACTTTATCCAGTGTTAGCGTATGAAACTAAAGGAGAAATTTGAGCTACGCTGGTGCCACTGCTGGCAGCAGCAGTCGGTAATGGATACGATTGAACACCGCCCGATGCAGCTAGGGTAGGAATTTATGGTCCCGGGACATTACGCATAACTCCCTGTCACCACCACTTTCCACACAAGATTTATTACAATCAGACCCTCCATACGCGTTTTTAAACTAAAGAAATCCAAGAAATCCTCATCATTGGCCAATTACAGGGTCTCATTTGTTACCATTTCTCACCTGCCTTTTGTCTCTTAAAGCTTTAAGAACCAAATCTTTTCAAAAGCTTTCATTTCTAGTATTCTTCCCAGCGAATCTTTGCTTGTCATCAAGCGACAATTAAAATTAGTCTCTGCTTTGGTTTGGGCTTTACGCCAAAGATAATCAGACACCCTTAACGGATTTATAATTTTGCGGCAACAGCCATGGCGGCTGTTGGCTCTCAGTTGGCATTCCGTTCCGTGGCGAATGATTTGTGACTTAAGAGGACTCCTTTGAGTTTCCAGGATTGAAAAGATACACGCAATCCAAAACAGTTTTTAACAATAACAAAAGGCTCCCCCTTTTGGGACGAGAGGATTGTATGTAATTAGTGACCGAGGAACCTATAATTAATAACTCCAGGATGATATGAGAGTGACAGGAGCAAGCGTGCATGGCACCACCAGGGCACAATGGGACGATGCTCAAAAACACCGTACGCTTCCTGCAGTTTTAGGACACACGCTGATGCTGACAACAATGGGAACCCACAAATGAGCCCCCATTGCTCCATTGGGAAGGACAAGAACTGTGGGCAACTGTGGGCCTGAAGCCTTATGAAGCATATTGGTGGATGGCGAAAGTTTATTTCCTGTAGTAGCCTGTAACCTTGGCAATGGTTTGCGTTGACAAGGGACAGGAGTGACATTTGAGACAGGGCTGTGTGTGTGGCTGGACCAGGGAGCTGACGCTGACCACAGGGCGTAAGTGGTAATGATCAGAAATGGCACCCTGCCATCCCCATCTGGCCGTTGGTGGACTGATTGAGGTTGACAGTATGCCCGAAACCATGGCCTCTGTCTCACCCGTCACTTCCCAACCCACTGCCCACTACTTCTACTAGGCCTGCTGGAATCCAGCCTGGAAAGGAGTCTAGAGTCCAGCCGGAATGACAAATGAATTGAGGAATCCTCGGTATTAAGTAGTTCTAATAGACTTTTCCCGTCTCCATTATCCCCGCTCACGGGGAAAAGAGAAAGTTCATTGATCGAAAAAGCCCTAATCTCTCGGCCGTGTGTCTTCCGTATTCAATCCAAGTCTGGGAGTAAACAATTGGAAACAATGGACTTGGAGAAACGAAGCGGAGATAATGTAGGACTGAGGCCTCTGCCAATAATAATGGCCTTGGAGAGCTCCCTATACAAAGGGATCTGGAAACTTTCTCTCTCTCTCCGCGCGTCTTTCTTTGGACATCATCGACTCCCATTGCGAACTTTCTTATTGGCGAAGAACGGCCTGATTGTTTGTGTGTTCTGGAAGGACAATCACTGGACCAAAAATTTGATTCGACGTTCTACGCCGTGGCTGGACGCAGGAGATATTTACTGTTGGAACAGAATCTCAAATGAACTTTTTTTTATTTGCAAACGCTCTGTCCTTGGGTAACACTGCGGAAACCA
Organism: Pseudachorutes palmiensis; assembly: GCA_009869845.1. NCBI lineage: Eukaryota > Metazoa > Arthropoda > Collembola > Poduromorpha > Neanuridae > Pseudachorutes > Pseudachorutes palmiensis. Next base: position 44,116 of record VNWY01000046.1, on the reverse strand, counting down.
ATCAAACCTTTCAATGGAAATAAGGAGAAAGGTGATATCTTGTTTTTCATTAAATCCGAAATTCTACTTTCCCCAGGACTAAGGGCACATGTCCCTTTCAATTGGAGAAATCTGACGAGCCTGGTTCCCTCGTTGATGTTGTTGGATTTGAGTTTTTCTCATCTAGGGCCATACAAATATCAATTTCCGTTTTGTTCCGGTGTGCACGGAGAGGAGATCACCCGGGCGCGGGTGGGTTGTATAGGGTATGTTCTTTTTCCCGGATTCTTGTGAGTCTCCCTTGGAGCCATAGGGTCAACTGAGGGGGAAACTTTAAATCAAGGGATCTTCACACGTGATTACACTCTAATGCTCAACTTCTTATTGCTCTTTCAAGTCCTCCAAGAGGATGAAAGACGCGCATTTCCTGACGCTGTCCTGGGACACTTCCCACGTCCCATGAGCCCCGATTGAACTCCTCAATTTGGAGAAAGCCTTTCACTTTGGGCCTGTGTCGTGGTGATAGAGGAAATCCACATGTCGCCCTTTCTTTCACCACACCAATGCCACCACCACCACTCTACAAAATCTAATTCCAGAGTGGCTCTTGTTTTTCCATTATTGTCAGACGAGGCTTCTCTAACTCACTCAGCTATGCAATCAACTCAGCGACGGCATTTTGAATAAAACGATCGTTTCTTCGCAAAAAAAATCAAGAAAAACATCCTTGCCCAACTATAGAAGTTTTAACCAATTTTAGTGGCTTGATGAATGTTCATTCTGTCCAAATATGGTTGGTTCGTTAGGCCCTTTGTCTTCTTAAGCCACTCTCAAATTAATTTTATTCACCTTTAGCTTAAGCAATCGACTAGAATCAAGGATAAACTTGTTACAAGGCTTCTAAACTAAACTAGACTACTAAAGAAAACTAAAGTTTTGCCCAACTATGAATTTAACATATACAGGGATTAAGCTCATTCACTCAGAAAGTATTTTTTGCCCAACTCTGTATGTATATGTGTGTATGTATGGTTTATTAGCATTTTTTCCCGCGCACACGCGCCAGAAAGTAGGTTTATAGTTAAGATCATAGGTAGGTTTGTAAGCTAAGATCATAGCTAGGGTTTGTAAGCCAGGTTTGTAAGCTAGGTCTGTAGCCTGAGGGGCTTATGTCTAGGTTATTCTTGCAACGTTGCCATATCATGATATTGATGTTTCGTTCTGCCCATGCGCCATGCGAGTGAAGCAGACCAAGACATGAGATTAATGAGACGTCCAGCGGAGGAAGCGGGTTGTGTCCTGGCAGATCCTTCCGTCTAACCTTGTTAAGCTGAAAGAGTCACAGACGGGGAAGCACAATGGAGTCCTTCTTCCTTCTATCTGTGTGGGAACTTTTGGTATGGGAAAATTCAAGTTTCCCTCCTATACGATAAAGTTCAATCAGACGAAGAGTTCTCCCGTGGTTGGAGTCCATTATGGTCCATCCTGCCCAATCCCAAAGTACTCTGAACCACCAGACCCGTCGAGAAGAATAGGATGCAATCAGTTGGAAAATTAACCATGAGGGAAAGTTAATCAGGACACACCATCGGATCTCGACCCTAGTCTCCACACTGCCCCGGTAAAAGAGAAAAAGGGTAAAATTTTGTACCACCATGGTGTGTGGAAGTGGAGGAAATTTTAATACCCACCCGAGAATGAAGTGTGTGGATTTCCACAACGACCGTTTAGATGAAGGACGGGCCCCGCTTTTCCCCATTATGCCAACCCACTCGAGCGAATACTTTTCCCTCTAGGATTATTAATCTTCTTCTGAAAAACACGTGTCCGTCATCGCTACCTTTCGCTGAAAGAACAATCAAGCAATGGATCACTTCATCAAATGAAAAATAAGAAGAGGGAGGCGGGGAATTATGAAAATTGGAGTGGAGGAGCGAGCTAGCAACACGGGCCAACTACTCCCTAGTACAACTAACGAGGAGCTTATGAAAATCCGAGGCTGATGAGCAGATGAAAAGGTATACGGTACGATGATGTGTCATGGTGATGCATCGAAAAAAAAAGAAGAATGAAAAGAAATTCCAAATCAAAGAGGAGCAGCAGAGAGCAGAGTCACCAAATGACGATAGTCGAAGAGAGCGTCTCGGGATTTAAATCTTACAAGAATATAAATTCTGAGAGACCGGATTATGTGGTGGATGATGATGAACCTGCTCCTTCCAAGATGGAAATTGTTCCAATCGTTCCCTAACCCCAACCGAAGCTGTAGTGGTTATATGTAGAATGTTTTCTTCTTCATCAGCATATCCAAAAGATCCTTTGTCTCTGAGGCCCTTCTTTTAACCACACTGGAAATATACAGACTTTACTTGGTACTTATTACCATCCCTATTGTATTTTTCTTCCTTAGATTACGTCCCATACATCTCTGTCCGTCGTCCCAAACTTATCCATCCGGCTAAATAAATAGATCCAACCCTCCTCTCTCTGTCTATTTGACTTTCTAAATTAAGGAGGAGCGCAGTGCACTGATGCTCTGACCCTTGTCATTAGACCAAAGTGCAAGGACCCACACACGTTGCTCTTGAGCAGTGATTACGTGTGGAGCTTCACGAGATTAATCAGGCCCAAGCACACACACAAGTTCTCTCATTAGCTCTCCGGATTTGGTCCGAAACGGATGATTGGAACTTTCCACTTTAGGTTTTTGTTGTCGCGTCAGCCGTCCTGGAGGCAGTGGCGGACTCAAGCAATTACGTAATGGCCCCGCAGTCCCCTATAGTACTGGCCTTAACGCCCTTTGTCCTTGTGCTTGGTCCATATAAGAAATGAAGCTGGCGCGGAAGTATAATTGGAAACTGCTCATTCAATCTTTCAAATCCCGGCCAAGCCCCCAGGGGAGGACAAAAAGTCAAGGAGAGGTTCTTCGGGCGGCGACAAAGTTTCGTAAAAAGGCATTTCCTTCAACGGCCGGGCGGCAGCTGCGTGGGTCTTGGGCCCAATTTATTCTACTCTTATTTACACAGGCTACCATCACTCGACAGAGCAGGAAGAAGACATGCATACTTTTTGAATCCCTCCTACTCTTACTCAGAGGCCTTTTACAACAACAACAAAACGTGTGTTGTGTAAAGTGGCGAGAAGAAAAAGCTCAAGGGTACAAAGGGCCCAAAAAGTCAAAGTTGTAAAACTTTAAATTGAGGTTGGAGCCGGCGCTTTTGAGAAAGCACCGGGATTTGAACATATAAGGAATAAGGCCTCTTTTGGGACTCTTTCCAGGGTTCCTTTTTGGGGACTTAAGCTAAGCTTCCAGGAGAGATTAGAATCTGGAAGTCGCACTGGGGATAGGATTCCTAAACATTAATTTGGGGGAGTTGGGGCTTTCTCCAGAGTGAAAGTTACCTGGGTTCTCCTTTCCTTTTGACTCTCAAAGACAAATCATCTTGGAAAGGAGCCGTCTGCTAAAGGAGGATTGACGAAAGAGAAATGATTATAATTGGGATCCTCCTTCTTGGTCGGGGAATTGACAAAACGAAGCTCCATTCTTTCTTTCTTCTTCTGCAAAAGACAGATTGGCAGGCAGAAGGGAGAAATATTATTTCTCCCTCCCGCAGGAAGAAGAAGAAATTGGCCATAAGCTCTCCTTGTCCCGTCAAAAAATTCCTCCGCTTGACTCGCTCGGGACCAATTGGATAGTGGGACCAAATCTTTGCTATACAATGGAAAAATACAAACCATCTCTGCTTCTAGAATCTAATTTCCAATATGGGGGAGTAGCGGAAAGGTGTGTCTCTGTCCCTATTCTAAATATCCTCAATTTCCGTCGCCTTTGAAAACTTTCCATTTAATTAATGAGTTTTCACCGTTCTCCAATATAATAGGCCTCTTAAATTACTCATAGGCAGGAGGAGGAAATTGCAGTCGGAGAACGGTTAGGGGAGATTCAAAATTCCTTTTTTTCAGACACCGTGAAACCGTTGATTTTTCTTTCTTCCGAATTTCCCCCTCCTTCTTCCATTATCATCGGAAAGCGTCCCCCTTATCTTATCCGAAAAACGTCCCCTTCAGAGTTACGTTACTTGAAGCCTTTTTTACATTTTGCACACATAATACACAGAGCTTATTTCAATTTTTCTCTGCCTGTAGTGTGTAAAAAAAGAAGAAATCTAATAATGAGATTGACTAGTGATTTGACGGAAAGGACTTTCTTTTTCTCGCTTAAGAGATGAAAAGAAATCTTGAAATTCGTCGCTTGTTATTTCCCACTTGGAGGAGAAGACTTTAATTTCATTAAAACCCTTCCACTGTTTCATTCCTTGTCAAAGGTGTTTCGCTTTAATTTCTCATTCGGATGAGGATGGCTGCATAATTCCTCATCATCATCTTCATCCCTGGGCGGGAAGTGACAAATTGACAGAGTCGCTGACACGTAAAATATTGGAATAAATGTATATTAGGATTCTCGGGTACTGGGGAGGTGTGGTGGCAGAAGTGCCAGAAGGGACGCGAGACGCACAAAAGGGAAAGCACTTGATGAAGCTTGATGATTACGAGGACGAGGGTGTTGCGTGGAGACAACATAAAAAATTACTTTGCTCGCTCTGCATTAACGTAAGGACACGAAGAGCACTGAAGAAGAGCCAATTTTTACACTTGGTGCGTAATCCCATTTAGGGATTCTGTCCTGGGCCTCTGCTCGGGTGTGCTTCACAGGGTTTTCAAGTACCTTGCAACTAAGGCCAACAGTGGATGTAATAAGCTAAGGGCCCTTTATAGCCTAGAGCGACGCACGACGAGAGAAAGGCGAGAAAAAATGGAGCTTACTATAATGCCAATCTCAGACGTAAAAAAGCGGGAAGGAAAAATAACTTGGTTCTTATGATTAGTTGAGGGTTAAAAATGTCATGTGACACAGTTGGTGGCTAAGCCTTCAAAATAGTCTTTCATAAGAAAAGCTACGAAAAATGCTATTGTTACTTTTGAATCTGCTTGTAATCCCTTGAAAACGAGCGCGTTTTTGGACAACAAATAGAAGTTTACTTTTAGGCGGGAAAATGGAACGGTTAAACCATATACGTTATGGTTACGGTTAGAGATTAGAGTTAGAGGGCAGGGGTTAGGTTAACATATAGGTAAACCAAATACGGTAAGGTAGGGTTAACCAAATACGGTAAGGTAGGGTTAACCAAATACGTAAGGTAGTGTTAACAAAATGCGTAAGATATGGTTAACCAAATACGTAAGGTAGGTTAACCAAATGCGTAAGACATGGTTAACCAAATACGTAAGGTAGGTTAACCAAATACGTAAGGTAGGTTAGCCAAATGCGTAAGATATGGTTAACCAAATGCGTAAGATATGGTTAACCAAATACGTAAGGTAGGTTAACCAAATACGTAAGGTAGGTTAACCAAATACGTAAGGTAGAGTTAACCAAATACGTAAGGTAGGTTAACCAAATACGTAAGGTAGAGTTAACAAAATACGCAAGGTAGACTTAACCAAATACGTAGAGTAAACCAAATACGTAAGGTAGGGTTAACCAAATTAAGGTAAGTAAGTACACCACATTAGGGGAGAGCAAGTTGGTGAACTAGTGGTCGAACTCAGGTTAAGTAGGCGGACGCAATAAGCTGTGTTGTTTACTAGCAAAAGTTATTATTGCGTATACTTTTCATTCTTCTTTAAATTCCCTAACTCTAATCCTGTTTTTTTTTAATGTTTCAATTAATTTTTTATTTTAAACAGTTTATGTTTAATGACCCAGAAACCTAGTGCTTGTTGTTTGCAGAGATTGGGAATATTTTGACTTTTTAGACTTGATGAATTCCTTTATGGAGTGGTGTGTCCTCTTTAGATTATTATTACTTGAAAACCCATTATTGGTGCATACCCCTTTTCAGCACCTTTGAAGGTTAATGTGAATGTGTAAGGTGGTACTTAAAACGTGACATGAAGGAGGCTGTGCAGTGTGCATCTTGTGAAGATCCCCAGCGACGTTTCCAGGGTGGGGCCATTGCGTCTCCTTCTGCCCGTATTTTTATGTCACTCTCCGTTTCTCCGTTTTAACGAGCACTTGTCTCTTTTGGATTTTGAACCCTGGAGCCCATCCCTTTTGTCATCCTGTTGTACTACTAAGGGAATGATGGCAGGCCACAAAAACATTACGATCATACGACCACACCGTCGCTGCCAAGGCTCTCCTTTCTCCAGGTTATAGAGATGTGGGTCGTCGGCGGAAGAGTAAAAAGCTTTCACCCCATTAGCAGAAATTGCCTCTTTCCCTGTCATCCCATCTGCTTACGCCATTTTATTTCGGCACTGGATATAAAATCAGCCCAATACTTCGTATCCATCAGCACACATTCAAAATATGCACTTGCTACACTTGCTCTGGGATCCTGGGTGTTGGGAATTCGGTCAATTAAGTAGCCTCGTTAGCCTTCCAAGAGCATTTCCTCCTCGTCTGTATATTATAAAGGAATGGTTAAAACATGACAAATGCTCCCATAGGTTCAGACACAAGGGGGAAATAGGCACAAATCGGTTATGACCCCAAAGGGAATCACACACGCCTAAAGAAAAAACTTTATGTATCCCGAATGTTACGCATGTATAGATGCATATGGCCAGGAACCAAAGTCAAGTGCACTGCCTTATCTCACTACCAATTTTATACCGTGTATACCCAATGTATTGTTAGCAAAGTGTCAATCCTTTCGGCCCACAAATAATGACACGGCCCATGAACGAAGATTAGACACGCGGGAGTGGCGCTTCCTTTCAACTTATCCCTTTCCTAAGGTCGTTCTTTGGGTAAACAAGGTTGGTGCGGTGCAAAACTCAACACAATTAATTATCGACTACCTTTTCCGAGTTAGCACTTCCTGCAATGAAACGATAAAAGGATTCGAAGCTTTAGATTCGGGAGTGATAAAAAGCACTGTGCGGATATTGGATCCATTCAATCGGCCTGGGATGCTTTCTCCTAGAAGTTTTGAGAACAAAGGAGAAAGGAAGAAAGTGAAACTTTGAATCTGACCCGCCATGGGAAAGGAGCCATGAGCATCCTTGGATGAAGTTGTTAGGCTTACCTTTCTTACAAAAAGGCTATGCTATATGCTATGCTTTTCCCTCCGCTTTCACCGACAGTTGAGAGGGAATGTGTGCATGTGACATGGGTTCAGAGACAGGAAGTTACCCGGCACACGGTCCTGGTGGGCCGGAAAGAAATCTTGGAAATCCAAGCTGTCAGGAGAGGTTAAGTCTGACGTCTTCCGTATGGCCGTGTGTGTCCCTCCCCCTTGGCCTTTTTTACAATTCCAGATGGACCCTTGTCCAGCATTTGCCCAGACGAACAGCAGAGGAAGAAGAAGAAGAAGAGGATGAAATCGGATGGTTGCCTTCCTCAGTCATCATCATCATCCTCCAGACCCCGAGTCCCCCTTCTATGCTCATTTATTTTTTCAAAAGGGAACCCAAGGAAGCGTGATTCCCTTCTACACGCCACTATGCTCTAGCCTAATGTTCATTAATTCGCCCATCTTCCCTCAAGATTAAAACTATTTTTTAAACTCAACTCAAGTTATTGTTCCTTTTCCTGATATTTTCTAAACATTGATAATTGTAGTCATTCATAAGCTCTGATAAGGGTGTCATCCCAAGAACACCAACACTACTTCAAGTGTGGGGGAACAAAAGGACGATGAATTTGGATGGGCTGTGGAAGAACTTTTGACTTTTTGAAATGTCGCCGGAGCTTCTCTCTCTCTCTCTGATGTTCTGTAAGCTTTGGCTTCAGCGCGGTTCATTCTTATCCTAAAGGAACGGCGGATCTCCTTCAAAGTTTTCACTCTGAACTGAATTACCTAATTTCACTTTGGAAAGTTTCATCTTCATCTCCTGTGCTGCGCCGGAGACTTTGAGTCACTCAACGAAAAACTAATCTGGCCACATTGGGGTCCTTCCTTGGGAGAATTTGAGATCCGAGTTCTACCTAAGACGGGCGTCCTTGAGAAGGCTATTCCTAACACTGTGTGGAGCTCCAATTTGCAATTCCTGACGTTTTGTGTTAGAATGAAGAAGAAACTCGGCTCCGCAAGGAGGAAATGAAGATCCGAATAGGATCTCCATGGTGGAGGCCAAGAGTGGGACTTTGAGGCCGTGAGAATAAATATTCCATCCGAACCCCACCCTTGGTCCTGGTTAAGTATTCAGGAGGAAGGATGCCAGTCCGGGGATTCCAGGGAGAAACTGTCCTTTGCATCTTTATGATGATACAGAGCCACAACCAGAATTTTAGGACGCTCTGATCCTCAATTGAGAGACAGAGAGTAAAGGCTTTAGAAGTTGGAGCTGGAACTGACTTTGGTCGACCATTCCCTGGACACACTTTCTGACCTGACTTGGATGCACTGCACGCATACCACGTTGGATAAATGTCAATTTAACTAAAAAGCCTGAGAGTGCGGACACAATGTCAATAACAAGGATTGTACAAGTCCCTCTCTCCTCAAGGAGATTTGTGTATGTGATTATTTTACGAGAAAAAAATCAAGGATTTATGCCGTAGCAAATAGAAACGAAAAAAAAGAAAAAATCCTATTAAAAGGTGAATAATTAGGAAGCTTTTAGTACGTTAGACTAATAAAACCTTAAGTAGGTTATCACAATGCCAATTTTTGACCAGGGCAGCTCGGAACTTGAACTTTTGCGGGAATTTTTGCATAAAAAATAGCACAGCTTGAACTCCATTCTAGAGCCCCTTGCTAAAGCTCCCCTGCTAGAACGGGACAGTTTTTTAGTATTCTGCGCATGACTGTAAACACCATGGAGATCAAAAGATGTCAATTTTTGGAGATTGTCAACCCAAGTGGTTCAACTTGGTGCTTATGGTGTGGTAGTGAGAGGCGAGAAATCCTGACTTGACAATGATGGAAGTGGTTATGAAGATGACGCAACAATGGGCTTGGTCGTCAGTATTTTTGGTATCTCGGGTAGTTTGAATGTTCCTTTGGCTGTGTGGATTTACATTCGGGTCGTCGTGAGATAGAGAGTTTAAGGGGATAAGGAGACCTCATCACTCAAGTCATCAATCACTCTAGCCCCACTAACTGACTGGCTTTTCGGGACAACCTGGACCAGACTTTGCCAGACGGGGAGCAGCCCCTAATGAAATGACTCCTTCCAAAATTTTATTCTTTGAAAGCTTGCATTAGGCCCTAGGTCTGGTCTGGAACACCCCGCCGGAAAGCCTCCGGGACAGTGACGAGAGTAGCGTAAGAGAAATTAATGAAGTGAGAGAGCAACAGAGAAACCTTGCGTTACCTTCACTGTAGTCGGAACGTAGAGATCAGGTTGTTCATTTGGTCGAAGTTCGTCAATCATGAGCAACGGATGATGTCCAGGTGGGAGTCCAATGCAAAACCCTTTTGCTTTCACCCAGAACCGGAATTTGGAGTTCTCTGCATTATTCACTTCTTCCCCACGAAGTGTTTTAATTATCCTCGCATACTTTTTCCGTGTGATTGTTTTTGTTTTTGCAGAGTCTCCATAAGTCTGGAGAACCCAGGGCTGGAATACTTCTTGCATCCCACTCTTGGAAATCCTGGAACCACTGTTTGCCAAAAGTGTGAGTGCACTGGCTTGGGATGACGAAGTGGACATTGGTTTCAATGGACTGGTAGCTCGTCTCTTTGTCCCGGCTCCAGAGGAACTAGACAAAGAGGCCTTCGCCATAGGTCCTGGTTTTGACTTTGGCCTTGCCCGTGGTTTAGCTGACCGCGCTGCCCTTGGGGTTGATGGATTGGTTCCATTATCACCATATCCATCTAGCCCTGGTGGATTGACAGTGTCTCGAGTGGATGACCCGGACCGTGGCGACCCTCCCTTTGGACCAGAAGAAGTCATCACTCGACGTACTTTCTCTGGTCGTTGTTGAGATAGGAGCGATGCTTTAGCTGATCCCGAGCCCATCGTGGCAGAGCATAAGAGTGACCCGCCCAGTCCGATATCTCCGATTTCCGGTGGTTCGTATCGCCCTTTTGTAGCTGGAGAAGAGCTCAATCCCGGGAAGAGCGTGTCAATAGAGTAGCGACTACTTGAGTCCCGAGATCTCCGGGCACGCTCACACATCCTGTCTGGACAAGAAGATTATTTAGAAATTTCCAATCCCTTTTCTCCTAAAAGTAGACGATGCTTATTGATCCTGCTGAGCTCCTTAAAGGAGGAAAGGTGAAAGTCTTGTTTTTCTTTTCACGTGGTGTTGTCTGTTGTCATTCCACAGCATTGGAGCATTGGATCTAACGAGCTGTAATTAAAATCTACACTTTGTCTTTTGTTTACTCTTCGAAATTAAATGACAAAGGACTCTATAAGCTCCTAATTAACATGGAAATTCCTTCCTTCACCATCTACACTCGGATACTACACACTAGTATAGGGAATTCCTAATTGATTTATTAGTTTATATTCACAGGAATAGCAACCAGGCTCTGAATAACATAAATCAAATCTCTCTCTTCCTCAGCCTACAGTGAATTAGTCTTCGGATCAAATCACATAGGGCACTTTCTCCGGAATTTAAGATGGTCGGTTTTAATCAAAGATTCCTTTAAAATATATTAGGGTTTGGGTAGGGTTGAATTATAAATTGTTAATAAGTTTTGACACAAGGCTGGAAACACGAGGGGCGGGAGAGAAGATTAATGGAGACAAACTTTGAAAAAGGGAAAACGTTTTGTAATTTTCCACACAAAAAAAAGTATTATTGTTTCCCGCCTGCAGTTGCCATTTTATTATAAGAACAAGATATAAAACACACACGCGAATGTTGTTGAGATTCTACTTACGCGTTTTCTTGAAGGATTTAAGCGTCCGTAGTCCAAAGTCCGAAAGATCAAATGGATCGTCGCACTTATCCCTCTTCCGAGTCCAGTTGAGCGTATATAAGGCTAAGGAAAAACTTTATTGTCGCTCTACTAACTTTCAGAGACGATACAACAAGTAGCCAATCGGAAATGTCACAGTCAAAAAAATGTTGATTACTTTGTAGCTGTGTTGGTGATTAGTTATGTCGTGACCTCTACACCTGAGCCTCCTTTGTCACCCACTAATGACTGTTGATTGGCAACCACTGAAAGTATTTTCGACGATTGACACGACTGTCGACTGTGACGCGTGGAAATACCTTGATGCTTTCACCGGCGGTCTAAGTGAAAGTTTAGATCACTAAGAGCGGAGATGTTGTTGGCTACGTTACTCAAATGGGACGGCCGGTATGCGGAATGAGGGAAATTTCTTTCCTCCCTGACGCTGTTCAAAGTGCTCTTGGGCCAAGTAGCTTTTTTGAGGGAGTCCTTCTGCAGCTTGGGTAAAGCCCGTAAGGAAGCTTTGGCCACATTCGAGACTATGCTGGAGGTAAAGGCACTGCGCCGAACTCCAAGGATGAAGCTTGGATGGAGTTGAGCTCGGGCGTGGGATAGGCAGTAGACGGTAGGCAAGTGTTGAGGCAAGAGCTATGGCGGCAGCGGTCCTGTTGAATTGACGACATCAAGGAGACTAGGATCTGGAACGTTATGGGCCTTGACTTGGTGGACTCTGAGTTCCACCAATGCCCGAGACACTGGATGAAATGAGACAATGGGACCTGTCCCTCTGTATACTGCAAAAGTCCCATTGTTTCAAACCCCACAGAATCCCAGGTGTCCCGTTAGAAGCCCCCAAGATTTATCTCTCCTGGTTGGGCCACCAGCTTCTAAACCTTATGAAACGCATTGCTCACGTGAGTCCATTAGCCAGAAGGTCAGTGTGAAGTTTCCTAATTAGAATGGATGTGCACTGACCCCTCCTAATTAGCATTTCCCCATTCAATATGAAAGCTAAAAGGACTGATTACACTGCAGGAAAGGCCGCAAGGGACATGAACCTTCGGTCGCCCTTTGTTCTCACAATGAGCAGTCTCTGACTCAACGCCTTTCCTCGCACATTTCTCTGGACTGTGGACATCGACTCAACAATAGAGTTCAAAATAATCATGACTTTTTCCTTTTTTTTCCTTTTGGTCCTTCATCATCATCCCATCCGGCTTTTGTCGTCAGGCTAGCCTATCCTTGCGGCCTGGATTTCAAGGGGCTTCTCGATACCATCACGACCACTTTAACTCATCGTCCGGATTGGAAAAAAGGACGCGCAAGAACAAAAGCTTCAAGTTTAATCATGGTCGAAGAAGGGACTACTTGGAGACAGAAGACCCAAAACATTGTCCATGAACTGTTGACTGCTGCTGGCATAAGGGAAATTTCATCTCCAACTACACTTGAGTTCTCGAGTTACAACAAAGTTGGAAGGAGTCAATCCGTGTCCCAAGTCATCAAGTTCTCCCCTTGGGTCGTCAGAGGGTCCTTCCCCTTCCTTCTTCTTCAAATTCATAATTGCGATCGAGTTACTACCCGCTAGTAACTCACCACCACATATTCCATAATTACGAAACCCAGAAAGTGTTCTGACATCAAAGGAAAACGTTGTTTGTACAGCCTCTAGCCCGTCCCGGCACAGAAAAGGGTCCAGAAACTTTCCCTTTATAAAACTGCCAAAGGCAAATGTGAACTGAATGACCAGTGACTGAACTTCGGTTCCAAGGGGTCAGACAAATGCAATAAATATTTCTGGAATCGAGATAGCCCCCCAGCTGCGACGGATGGACGAAAAGCCCCCGCGCATCACAACTCATCTTAATCAGTTTCTGTGATGGGACGAGGGTGAATTCCCCACATGGCTGTACCTTAAGCTCAAACTTTTATCCGAATTTATTGCACTCTGACCTTCCTTACTCCCCCACTTTTGTCAATAACTCTTATTACAGACCTTACTCTTTACTCTTATAGACTTTATACTCTCTGAGGAGAGAAAAGCAAATGAAAGAGGGAAATTCAAAAGTTTGGTCAAACGAAAGGTCGTGTTGTTCTCATTATAAGTGACACTCAAACGACACACAACCGCAGTCACAAATCCACGTCGGACGTCACCCCTTTTGCTCATCAATTTCCTGTCAGTTGGAACTCCTGGAACTCATTTCAACCAGTCCCGCCTGCCTCTTCCTCCTTGGCTCCGGGGTGTTCAAATTCTTTAAAGTTGGAACTTTGGCGCTGGACAAATGAGCTGGAGACGACGGGGAGGGAGAATTTAAAACCTCAAAGAGAAAGACAAACTTTGCTTCGGCTGGGTTCTTGATCAAAGAAAAATTTCCTTGTGCTTGTACTATATTTGTAAACGACGGGCTTTACCTTCCCACTTTCTCTTCTTCTAAAGTCGGGAGCATTATAAAGTTTATGGTTTCTTCTCCCTCTCTACCAAAATCTCGTTTTAAGTTCCTTATACTTTGCATATAAATTGTACTTATCCTCCTCCCTTTTTCGAAACTTTTTTTTTCTTCTTTGGGTCTTCTCTAAAGGGGTGGCGGGCGGTTCTCTATTTACGCGAACTTGTTAAAAGGGAAAGTATGGTTTAATTAATTCCACCCTTAGAATTTTTCCCTTCAACTCATTATATTCTGTTAGAAGAAAAAAAAAAGAATACGAAATTCAATTTTATTAACTTTATAGTGAAGGGAAAGCAAAGTTCGAGCGGTGAGAGAAAAGGGGACGAAAAATTCAAATTCTCAGAAACCCCCGCCGCCCCGGATTCCTTCTCTTAACCCTTTCTCCCTTTTGGTTTTGCAATTTCTGCAAGTTTCTCACAGCGGAGTTATTCATGTCCATCCGAGTGTTTCAAATTCGGTTTTCACGCCCGGAAGCAAACTGTTATTTGCGGTCAGAGGTCAGGGGATGCGCATATATGCAATATTCGAGAGAGTAATGAAGTCAGACTTGCACGTAGAATTCGCATGAAATGCATAATACACATTGTGTCATCATGGATGAATGATTGGAATTTAATAATCCCGCGCCACCGCTTCCGTGGGAGACAAGATTAAATCTATATTTCTTCTCCTATGAAGTTACACGGAATCCCAAAACGGGAATCGAATCTCACATTTTTCCAGAATAGATGTTTCTTATCCTTTAGGATGGAGGAGGATTCTAATTCTGAAGAAGATGAAATCTGACTAGACTGGAGAGGAGAAAGCGGAAAATGAAGAGCTGCACAGGAAACTCTGGATTTTATTTCAACAGCCCATACTCTTATCCAACTTATTTCTCCGGTGCCTGGGAAAAGCAGTGGGAAAAGCACTCATTTTAAAGCCTTCTCAGGACGTTGTTGGGTCGAACACAGTACACACAATGGGAAGTGTAGTAATACTTCCGAAGACGAGTTCTTGGCTAGAGCTCAAAGTTCGGAGAGAGCACGGAAGTGACTTCATCCCCATTTACTTAGGGAGTCATGTCATGCATTTAATGATAAAGTCAGAGGTGCCGTGGGTAACAAAGTGAAACCAAGAAGGAATGAAGGCCGGGTTACATTTCTTCTCTCCGCTCGCTTCCAAATTCCACTGTTTTCATGCTGAGTCTTCATCTTTTGGAGCTTTAAGAAGCGTTGAGCCCTGAAAATAAAAGTCTTCTGACTCTACTCTTTGGTGTGAAGGTTCTGATTTTTCCTTCTTTCAGCCTGGGAAAGTTTCCCAGTCCCACTTTCTTCATAAACGAATGACTGAATGATAAAAGGGAATAGGAGCACTCCATGTCCCAATCAAGGATTAATGAAAGAAAAGTGAATCTCCCGCTAGACCCGGGTTCCGCCGCCACTCTCCATTTCCTCTTTTCCCCTTTTGGGTTAGATCATATTAGGGACTCTGACATTTGCGCTTCGCTTCAACTGACTTGGTCATTATTACATTGTGGACCTCCGGAGCTTCCTTCCAGCAGCATTGATTCAAAATCAAGTTACAGATTTCAGAGAGTTCGCTCCATCATGGAAGTCTAGGGAAGGGGGAGTTCGGAGCCAAGTTTTAGTACAAGTTTCATATCTCCCGGTGAAGGAAAATGTTGGCAACCAACCTCCCACTTAAACGTTTTGACACTTGAACCAAAGAATGGCAGCTATACAACTTCCGATTCTAATTTCATTGAGAGACTCATCGACTCTCCCTTTCTCTCTTAATTAGCCCTCCTGAATCCAACACTAATTTCTTTATTACGAAGGAAAGGGCGCCAAATTACAAAAACCCTTCTCCATTCACCCTTCTGGAGAGATCGATTTTAGACTGCTTAAGGAACGGCTAAAAACACGAAAGCAGAGGGTAGCTACGGAGGGTAGCGACACCCGAATTCTGGAAAACGTTAGCACCAAGTAATACAGCGTAGGTGTCATATGCGTTTTGCATTTCATTATTTTTCATTATTTTCATACATTTCATTCATTTCACCTTTGTCAAGTGCTTTTAAGATCTTCATTCCGATCTCGGATAGAAAAAGAACTTTGAGAAAGTTCCTTGCCCAATTTCACAGACGAGGACGTGGGTAATTAGGGCGAGTTAATTAAATCCTCTCTCCCGAAAACTTTTCTGTCGTCGTCTGCACCATTGCAAGAAACTTTTATTTTAAAGAAGGGCGCTCCGGTTGCAAACGCAGCTCAACTTTCTCCTCGGCCATAATGATACGGCATCAATAAAATTTGTGATCTCATCATCATTAGCCACATCATCCTGGAGGAAAAACTTTTGTGGTAAAACTGAAGCCCGGCAGCGGTGGGACTTGATTGTGTAAGAAAAGTTTTCGATGAAATTGAAGAGCTGCAATTTCATTTTATACGACGCGAACGGTAATAAATTCATTATGCCGGAAGTCCCACGCATGCAGTTCTTGAAAAGGAAACGTGGGTTTTCATCAGGGAGTTCCAGGGTTTGACCTTGGTGACATTCATGGGTTAAAGAACTTTTCCATCCCTCCAGAGTAGACATTTTTGAGGCCCACAGAGAAATGCTATGAAATCCATTAGCTATCAATCATTTGATCAACTAATCTTAAGTCCACTTAAAAGCCAAACAAGATTTCTCCACTACTGTTCATCCCAGAGAGAGGGGAAAATGGCTCCGGTTGATGAGTGTCCACTTAACAATTTTGGGGAGTCCACGACCCTAAACAAGAAAAAAGAAAACGTTCAATTGTTGTTCTTAAATGCAAAATTATAAAAGCAACCTGCGGAGGCTGCGGAGGTTAAGTTGAGCGAGCTTCTTGTTAAATAGATTTTGCACCTGGCCGATTTGTTCCAGATTCTTGTATAAATTATACCCCATAGCCTTGAAACCAATCGGTGAGTATAACACGTTTGGCCATGGTTTCAAGATCCACTGAACCGAGAGGCGTTGATGAACCCGAATGGATGATGAATGCTCCATTTCCATGTTGGACAGACGGAGATGAATAGGGGGAGGATGAAAGGAAAAGGATTAGAAACAGGAACTCCGTTTCATCTGAATCTCCATGATGGAAATTTATCCAGGAAATCAGTGAAGGAGTCTTAAGATTTTCTATTCATTCCGAGTTTCGGGCATTACAAGAGGAGGCTATGAGAAAGAAGAATAGAAATAGAGCAACAGCCTGTTGAATATCGCCATAATATACTTCCCTATATGATGGACCACCGTTTATACAATCCTGTTTTGCTTTTAGGAAAATACGTAATAAAATCTACGTAAAGAAAAATTTGACATAAATAAAGGACAATCAGAAACTCCTGCGCTCTTGGATTTTCAAGGAAGTTCAAAACTTTACATCCATTGACAAAAGAAAAGTCCTTCGATTTGGAATTGTTATGAAAACATGTCATTTACATATTAAAAATTGGAGCTCATTAATGTATGAAAAGGGGAGCCTTGTGCCCTATAGAGTTAGTTAGTTTTAAGCGTTAAACCAACATGCTCAAATTCCTGGTCCTATTTCTAGTCGGGACGACATTTTCGCAGGTACTCTTGAATTTGCGAAACCGAGCCTGCGCCTGCAAGTTTTTAATTACTGATTGACAGGTAATTCTCGAAAGCTTGGATGATTCTGGAAAGAAAACGGCATGGATTACAAAAGAGCCTGGAAGTGTAGAAACAAGAGCGTACCGGTACCGATATCCGTATTCTAATGGTCCAGTCGATTACTGCGGAGGTTACAATGACATCGACTGCTCGTCTCTTTGCTACTACCAAGGCTATAGATACTTCCAATGTCTACCTACAGCTTGCTCCTGTTTTTAACTTCCTGAAAACAATGAATTTGTGGATATCTTAAATCCATAGAATTCACATACATTTTATTTACCTTTAGTATATAATAAACTTAACAAGCGATAATGAACCGTTTAAATGCATCCAATTTTTAAGTACCAACGACAACTCAGCCCAAGCAAGCAGATTACTAACATTAGCTAAAACTTGCTTAGGGCTGAGAGATTTAATTTAATTTTGTAATATATTCGATTGTGGCAAAGTTTTAGAGTCGAATATTTGTAAATAGTATCGTCGTAAGAGTACATCAAGCTTAGTTTACGCCTAAGAGGAATTGAGAACATTCACAAGGATGTGAATACATACCGGTGACGATTCAGTTATCAGCACTCATTTTCCTTGTCCATTAGCGATGATTGAAGAGTTCGCTGCATGGTTCGTTTGGTCCGATAAATTGTTATTATTCTTCAGCGTTTTTTGCAAGACGTGAGCATCAGCGGGTTCAATCCGTTTATAATAGGCAGGTTTCGTTTCGACTATACTGAATCCAAACTTCTGATAGAATTTGATAGCACTCTCGTTATTGACTTGGACATGCCTACAATCATAAACAAAGAGATTAGTTTAGTTGATTTGTTCAGCACTGGCGACCGACAGAAAAGGTGTTTTCTTACAGAAAGATTGAATCATAAGCCCCGTCCTCTTCGACACATTTCAGTACATGACGCAGCAT
This sequence comes from Pseudachorutes palmiensis, assembly GCA_009869845.1. Lineage (NCBI taxonomy): Eukaryota > Metazoa > Arthropoda > Collembola > Poduromorpha > Neanuridae > Pseudachorutes > Pseudachorutes palmiensis. Next base: position 26,255 of record VNWY01000046.1, on the reverse strand, counting down.
TAGAGTTCCGATTCCGCAGCGACGATAAGGTGCCAAACAGCCAAGGGTCATAATGTACAACCGCCGCTGATCCTCAGTTGTGTCAACGCGGCAGCAAACGCCTCCCACGACGATGTCGTTGTAGTATGCTGTAAAATGAAAAAATATGAGTAATTTATGTATACATTAAATGCATGGAGTTGAATTGGAATTAATTACCCAATCTAGCTAATTCTCCAGCAACGAGGACATCCTTGTAGAATTTATCGTTATACGATACAGGAAAGACGACTGAATTGAGTTTCTTCAGCTGTCGAATGTTGTGAACGGTCACCTCACCAAGGTCAAGCCTGGGAGGTTTGGAGAACATTGTCAGCAAATCACGACTACAAAATTGACAAGTGCAAAGGCCAACGCTCGACGCTAATCGCTGATTGGAATTTGCTTTGATTTTGGATAAATAAATCAGTTTTCAAGATTAGGATAAAAAAAAAACTTTGCGCTGCCGCCGTCCGAAGCGCACATTCAACAGAAGTCTGCGCCGCCCAAATTGACAGACAATTATTTTTTTAAAAAACTTTGTGGTAGCCAAATGATGAATTTGCTAGCAAATTCTAAACATTCGATTCTTTAATATTCTTCCAAAAAATCTCCCACCATCTACACGTCAGTACGGGTTTATTTTTTGTTTTTATTTTATGATTACTATTCCTATAGCTTTATTATTACGTACCATATTTTTAGTCTATTAGTATTCACATTAGTTTATTAGTATACTAAGTTTTTAATTTAGTACTCTATTACTGTTTAGATGCCTTTGTCCGCTTTCCAGCGACAGTGACCCCGAAGAGTTGAACGTTTTTTGGATGTATTTGTACGTTTTGGGTTGACATCTGAATAGGTCCAAAGTTTTTTTGATATCTTTGTCCGCTTTCCAGTGGCAAATTCCAATGGTTCCAAGGTTTTTTGGATGTCTTTGGCCGCTACCTGTTGGATGACATTCCGGTAGCTCCAACGCAACGGTCTGGTTGGATGTCATTGTCCGCTTCGAAGCGGCCATAGCGATCCCGATTAATCCAAATTTTTTAGCGCGCGTAAGCTGCCTATGGCTATTTATCAGCTTATAAACTTGCGATCTTGACTTATTAATTTATTTTCAGTTAATTTTCGATAGCGCAAGACTCGAAGCCATTGGGCATACATTTTCCCGCTAATTTTGAATGTAAAATCTCAAAGAATGAGTCATCATACTTCGGAGTTGGGCATCGCATCACCGATTGATTCTTCAGCTCGTACCCGGTACAAATATGGGCGGTGGAGGCCTGTGACTTTCACTTTTTTGGCACAAGCGAATCTTATGATTTGACAGTTTTCTGTCTCTAAATATTTAACAATCTGAAAGTAATTTATTCAACTGGAGTGACCAAGTATCGGCGGTAGTCGACAGACCCCAGCTCATCGTAGCTACGATGAGTGGCACCGGAGATGTCAACATGGAGGACAAGTCACTCGTAAGTTAACTACGTTCCACTTTATGAACGACGTCATTTCCAGTTTCTATTTTGTGCTTCTTATAGACCGATGAGGACTTGAGCAAGCTCTATGGTGGATGTGAAGGGCCAGATGCTATGTACGTGAAGCTCATCTCGTCTGATGGTCACGAGTTCATTGTCAAGCGAGAGCATGCTTTGACTTCCGGGACGATCAAGGCCATGCTTAGTGGGCCTGGACAGTTTGCGGAAAACGAAACCAACGAAGTTAACTTCCGAGAAATTCCGTATGGACATTCAAACAGGACAATATATTCCTCTCACTGCTAAACCCGTGGTTGTATTTTTCTAGGTCACACGTTCTTCAGAAGGTTTGTATGTTCTTTACATACAAGGTCCGCTTCACTAACAGCTCTACGGAAATCCCAGAATTTCCTATCGCTCCCGAAATCGCCTTGGAATTGCTCATGGCAGCCAATTTCTTGGACTGCTAAACCGCCACCACTAAAACGTAAAAACTACTATAATATAAAACGGAACACCAAAATCTTATAAATTCTTTTGAAACTCAACTGTGGTCATCAAGCCAAGGTATAATGTCACCAAAAAACTTGTCAAAAATAATTTTTTTGATGTCACGCACTAACGAAAACAGTTGGTACTAATTCTGTTGTACGAGGTTAAAAAAGGCATCATGGATTTGTTAAGTTGATTACACATAGAAATTAGCCAACTCCGGCTTATCATATATTATCAAAAGCCTATAAAAGTCTGTCAGCGACAAATTGGATTAGTTTGGAGCTGTTTACTCAATGCGATCAAAGTAAAGTATTGGAATAGTTTTTAGTCTATAAGTTGTGACTCGGCGACACATTCTCGTTTTTCTTGGTTCTAATGTTCAGTCTGGACATCCGAGTGACTTATATTCAAACATCAGCATTTAGCATGGCATCCGACAACTGGACTTTTTCTCCGGGTTTGAACGCTGGAGTTCCATTGTATGGACAAGTTGCGCATCGGAAAGCATCACCGAGATAACACTGTAACCACAAACTATAATCATTTATCACATTCCCTAAATACATTCTGCTTACGCTTCCACAAGAGGATTTGACCGCTGAAGTGTCATTCTGAAGGGGATTTGCCTCTCCAGCAAGCTCTTCGGCAAGTCCACAAGAGCAATCTCTGCAAGCCTTCCGTTTTCCCGTCGTTCCACAAACTGAAAGCATTCGATAACTAATAAACTCTCCGAAATCTACCAAAACAGTTAGATTAAAAAACCTTTCAATGAAGCAGGGTCTGGCTTCTTCAAATCCTCCTCGTCCAGCAGCTCATCCTCGTCAATTAGATCATCTTCGTCGTCATCCTCAAGTTTCCATTTGTTCCCTGCAGGTGCAGGATTGGACGGAAGCTTGAAGTTCTTCATAAACGGAAGTGGATCCGAAGCACCGCTCTGTAACGATTTCATAACACATTTCACTAGATTTAGAACATCCAGTGACACATTACCTTTAAAAATGTTTGAAAATTCGTATCTTTACCTCCAGATCCAGCACCGCCTTCTGATTATCCCCTTGACCTTCTGTTGGCATCGTTGACCTTAACCTTCTAATGTACTTGCTTCAAATAAAGTTGTAGAGAGCAGTTTTCCGATGGCTCAAAAAAGTAGTAAAATGATGTCGCAATTTTTGCCAATTTTGAATTTTTGCCAATTTTGCTTCCAAATTCGCGCCTTTTTCTGGCATTGGCTGTGGAAAAAGCTTCTTGCCGGGACGTGTGTACCACAAGCTGTGCAGGATGGGGCAGAGAGCAAGAGAGTTTGGTTCCATTGGTAATTGATTTTTTCGCCAAAATTCTAAAAATTGGTAAAAATTATGTATGTTTTCATGTGACACTGTTTTCACATTTGGCATAATTTTTGTGAAACAATTTTTCTGGGTATCAAGCCTTATGAATCCTGTAGATCAGATCAAAAACTGACAATTTGCTGACCTCCATGGGGTCAAACCCTTTGATTCCCCGAAAGTCTTTTCACAAAAATTATTCCAAATTATAAAACATACGTTTCCACCAATTTTCAAACAATTTTGGCAAAAATCACTTTCCCATGAAACACAACTCTTTCGCTTTTATTTTGATTTCGATCATACATGAAGACATCTGAATAAAATTATGTAAACATTGAAATTAAATCTCAAAGCACTGAAAAATAACAATACTTAAAACATTTATTAATTTTGGAAAGAATTTAATTACTTTTCGATTAAAAATAGAATTTTTGTCGCCCAACTGTGGGTGGCAAAGGGTGCTATTTTTATTAGAAAAAAACCTTAAATTTTTATTGTAAAATGCACTCATTTGAGGCATTTGTTTGGTTCCTTTCTCTTGCCGTGTTGAGCCTCCCCGAGCCTCCCTCTCGTGTGTTTTGAAGTTTGTTCTTTTTGTGGCGACAGCAAGTGGGGAGAGTGGAAACTGCAATTGGATTCTCTTCAGTTTGCTGCGTGGTCCATTCACGTCCTTTGATTCTCCATCTGCCTCCCACTGGAAAGAAACTAATTCCGGTAATTGAATCAACACATTTAACAGTAAGTACTCTACACAATCAATTACAATACTTTCACGCTCCTTAGGTCATCCAGGGTCAGGGGAAAATCTACTTTTAAATGGCAGTTACGGTAGGACAAAGTTTAAGCCGGAACCGGCGGAACAGCAAAAGTGTGCTGTTTATTCTGCACTGCACCTTTGCTTTACTCGAAAATTGGGACTTAGAAATACGATTAGTATTTTTGATGATATTGTATTAAATGTTTGAGGGGATAAGATCAAATGGTTCAGGAAAGCTAGTTAGTGTTTTACTTTCCATGGTTTTTTAGGCAGGCAGGGTCTACTTGAGGTCAAAAGTGTTACACTGCAATTGTCGACTATTACAAGGAAAGATTGGGTTGACTTAGTTGGTAATTTACTAACTTTTAGAAACAAATCTTTCTTGTGATTAAATTTTTAAACTGGGTTGAAATACGCAAAACTTAATTGTGTTTTTGTTTTGCAGAAATGTTGCAGGCTGGATCTAAGATAGTGAAGCCACCGGGAGAGCAACCGGATGAGTTTGAGAAGAGCATTAGCCAAGCCTTGATCGAGTTGGAACTGAACTCTGACCTTAGGGCTCAGCTGAGGGAATTGCACATCAGCGGAGCAAAAGAGGTCGATGTTGGTGGTGGGAAGAAGGCGATTATCATCTTCGTGCCTGTCCCTCAGTTGAAGAGTTTCCAGAAACTCCAGATCCGTCTTGTTCGTGAATTGGAGAAGAAGTTCTCTGGGAAGTACGTTGTGTTCCTTGCCAAGAGGCGGATGCTCCCAAAGCCAACAAGGAAGTTGAAGAGCAAGACAAACCAGAAGAGGCCACGGAGTCGGACTCTGACTACTGTCCATGAGAACATCTTGGAGGATCTGGTCTACCCGGCTGAGATCGTAGGCAAGAGGATCCGAGTCAAGCTCGATGGTTCACGGCTCATCAAAGTCCACCTTGACAAGAGTCAACAGACGAATATTGAACACAAGGTAAATTATAAGATAAAATTCACGATTTCCATGGAGGCGGCGGTCGGCAGTTGCACCAACGAGTTCTCTACACTTTAATATAAAAGTAGTGATCCACAAGGTGCTAAAGAAATTAGCAGTTTTTTCTGCACGACTGGCTACTTTAACAGTTTCTCTGGAATAAGTTGATCGGCGTTAGCATCTGCTTACAGTTTACCAAATTGATCCCAACATAAAGCTTAGAAGACTTAAATCCTAAACAATTTTTTGTATTTTTTTCAGGTTGACACTTTTGGGGCTGTGTACAAGAAGCTTACTGGAAAGCACGTTACATTCGAATTCCCAGAGCCGTATTTGTAATTAACTCCTCATTGTTTTGGATGGAATAAATGATATCTTAAAACAAATTCTAAAAGTACTTCGTTGCGTCTGTTTATTTTGTGACTTGTGCTACAGCCTCTCTAACTTACAAACCTTGGTCAGCTGTCGTTTTGGATTTCTTGAGATTCTTGATTTTTGCATTCAGTACTGTGGAGATTTAGTTGTTTAGAAGTTTACTTGTCTTCCTCTGTCCATTTCAACGTTGATTGCGAAGATGATCGTGACATGGAAGGGCTGTTGGAAGTACTAATTGCAGGTGGCAAGAGTTCGTGTTGGCGAGGTACTTCAGGGACAGGTTCTGCTCTAACGGGATTGGTGGCGCTTGCTCTTCCCATGACCTTGATGTAATTGACAGGGACCAGGCCGGTTTTAGTTCCGTCCGATGCCAAGACCCATCCACTGACGTTTGCAGGCTGATAAGCGGCAGGTGCTAGTCGGATTTTCAAGCCCTTTCTTAGTCGCAATTCCTGGTCCGTCATTGGTTCAAAGTCATATTCTGGAACAGCGACAAAATGATCTTCATCCCCTGAAGCCCAGGCTGATTTGATTTCTATAGAATGAACAGCAATTGCAAATCATGAAAACGAAAATAAAGAAAATTATTTAAGTCAGTGACTGACTTTTATACCTTTGTTGTTGTCCAAATTGAGGGATGCAAGCAACTTCCAGATCAAGTAAGGACCAGCCAGGATAAAACCGAGGAAAGCATAAATTGGCCAAGCCGGTTTTGATTTTGGATTTAAGCAACCAGCACTAGCACCCAGCGGCAAAGATTCAGAAGAGCCAGTGCAAACTGAATTCCAAATACCCTCGATTTGCTCCGGTTTGATTTTGGAAAGACCTGAAACAAATTCACTCAATTATTCACTGCATTATTCATACGAATTTTTATAAACTTTACCAATCAAGTACATTATCCTGCGGAACATCCACCTCACGAATCTGAAGATTGCAAGAGTATTTAGGACTTGCTTCACCCGGCCTAAGTGATCAGCGACTTCTATCACAGCTCTGAATGAGGAGTACACAGCATGGAAAGTGGACTCAAGCATCCCACTGATAGAACCAAAGGCGCTGACAAAAGACTCGATGGAATGAAATGCAGATGCTGATGATTCTTCAGCGATTTCAGCGAAGCTCGGTTGACCTCCATTGCTGTATGGACTAGCGCCGTAAAACGGAGACCGACCGTAGTTCCCTCCATATCGGTACGACGAGTTCATATTCGAGTAAGGGCTGTAGTATGGAGAGTAATTTGAGTAACTGGAATATGGCATCATGCTTCTAGCTGAGGCTGAGTAAATCGGTCGTGTCTGTATAGGTCGAGGTGGCAAAGGCGGGGGTAAGATCCCAATGGGAAACGAATTCGTGACATTTCCACCACCGCCTCCATAACCTCCGGCAGGGAACGGTATTGGCGAGCTGTGAAGTTTATCCCTGTAAATTAAAAATACATGTCAATCCAGCCTTGACCTTTAAATCCTAGTAATCGAAAGTTCTTACGTTTGATAGTTAAGTCCTGAATTCTGTGGAGTGTAGAACGTTGACCTCCCGCTGTCCCATGGGGTATTCATCGTTTATACCGAATTTAAAGCTACCGTTGGTTTACAACAATTAAAGTAAAAATCAGCTGAATTTTGAGGGTCCAAAGTGTGCAGAAAGCCAAAATTAAAGACGGAATTTTTAGCACAAAAAAACCCAACTTTCTCCCCCAAAAAGTTCTTACATTGCCCATTTCGCGAATTCTTTCGGACAAATAAAATTGGCAATTTTGTGTAATTTCTTGAATTTAGTTTAGCATTTTATTTAATCCACAACATTTTGCATAAATATTCAGACCGTTACCCTTTTTACTGGAGATTTTTATTCTTTTTGACCGGAACTGGTTTATCCCAACAACTTCTCGCAGGCAGCCGGACTAAAAATAATTATTGCAAAAATTTTGATGTGTCCTAATAATTGGACGACGCTTAAGCGATTACAAATTTTGGAATTATATGGAGGGATTTTGAAGCTTTAGAAATATTAGGGAAGGCTGGGATTAGGTAAGTGTGCATGATGATAATTTTAGGTTCCGATTCTTCAGTTCCAGTGTTACTGTTTTCAGTATTCTTCCAAGTCGTGCTCAGCCTCTTCGCCATTTGTTGGCGACGCATCCTCAGGGGCAGCGAACCCGTCCTAAAAGAATCGATTAAAGATTTCACTCTTCTTCTGAATTAGTTTACTTTCACACTCACTAACTCACCTCAGTCGCGTAGAGAATATCAAGCACTCTTTGCAAAGCCGCTCGTGTCTCCTCACTGGCTTCCTGGTCTTGACAATACACTTCGATATCTCGCAATTTGCCAAAGTAGAAATCTCGCTCCTTCTCAAGTCCTTCGAGGCTCAATTTTGTCTCCGCCAACTAAAGAAATCTCATTTTAGTTATCTGGACATCCTGGACAAACGAATTCATCTTTATGTTTACTATACGAACCTGAGCATTGAGCTCCTCCACTTGAGAAGTGGTATCGATAGACGGACGGCTGGTGGCCTGGAAACTTGAGCGTGGTGGATTCGGCTTCACCATCCGAGTGGCATTACCTGTAACAACAGGGTTGCCTAAAGAGAGGTCCAAAACAAGGTGTTAATTAGACGGAACGCAACTGTAAACACTGTAACAAAATAAAAGTCAAACGTACTGGTAGCAGTTCCGGGTGGTTTTGCAGTACGTGCCGTGCTATGAGTGACAGCTGGGGCAACTTTGTGCATTGGTTTCCCAGCAACTGCTGTATTCCCCAATGGGATACCACCACGAGCTTCCAGTGCTTCATAAGAATCACCCTTGTAGTTGGCATCAAAGAACTTCTTGAACCACTGAACAAACTCAAAGTTATCTTGAAAGCGACCCTTCACCAACTTGTCAACCGGAATGATCTACAAGGAAATATGACTTTAGGAAATGTATTTTTAACAATTTTTGTGACATTTTCATACCTTTTCAACCTCCATTCGTTTGAAACCAGCCTGAAGGAGCTTAAAGTTCTGGATAAACTCGTGCTCCAATTTGGTTTGAAACTTGACCTTCTTCACGGGGACACTTCCTGTATAAAAATCGAGAATAAGCAACTACAAACTAAAGTAAAAGTTGGCTAAATTGAATTGTTTTACCTGGAAAGAGCATATCCATGAACTGGCAATATGCAGCACCGGAGCACAATTCTTCAATCTTTGTGAAGCTGGACTCGAGACAACTGTTGACCCAAGAGAGCATATCATGCCGACTAAGGTTGTCTGAAGTGACATTCGTGGCAAAGACGTTGACAGCCATGATCCCGGTTCTCTTGTTATCTTTATAAAAAGAAGCCAAACAATTACAATAGAATTTACAACAGTCACAGTCGCATTCTCTCTTCGTGGGCTGAGTCTGTCCCCAATCATACACTGGATCAAATGGAGCTGGTGCTGGAGCTGTGAGTCGTACTGGATCCTGTAATGATAATGACAAGGACCCGTCTAATGTCCTATGATAAACGCAGTACTCACAAGTACAAAACATTTCTGCTTACTGAATTACCAAACTAAACTGTTCCAACTTCTTAAAAAGAATAAACCCAACTCTAAGCCCTAAAGGTTCCACTACACTCAATCATTAGAAAGAATAAAGAATTACTGCCATTTCCGCCTTGACACAGAACACGAAGAGGTTCCAAATAAACAATAAACCAGACCCTTCCGTGACTCCTAGTTCAGGGTCAGCGTGATCACTTAACTTTACGATAGAGATCAATGCCAAACGTCAAGAATGAGCTACAACGCGTCATTAAGACGGTACATGGTGGTGAGTCAATAAAGACTAGGGTGTGGATTGCACAGCAGGAGGCCGGCCCCGTCTATGTGAACATGCAGCGGATCGATTGACCTAATTACCTCACTTTCCTCCCGCCGGATCAATTGTGAATTTCTAGACAAGTAGCGCACGGGATAAAGGTCATTCATACCTTATCCTAATTGGGAAAAGTCAACTTACGTGGATAATATCAGGCAGGCGAGACTCGAGTGAGGAGTGTCAGATCAGATCCCTCCTGTCAATGCATTCGGTGTATTAGGATTATAATTAATCAGTGATTTATGAATTAGTGGTTAACTTACTTGTCCGGTTCTTCCTTGACCCAGCGGATGACGAGCAGAAAAGCCGATGATGTCAAAATCAAACCAAAAAAGGAAGAAAGAAGATCGCTCCCCTGAATTGTTAATTAGAAGCTCCTCCCGCTACATGGCGTTTTACCCGTCAGTCTCAAGAAAAACAAGAAAGAGTTCATTGGACTGCCAGTGGAAGGGGGAAAATGAGAAAAAGAAAGAGCGGGAAGTGGAATTCAAATGGCCTTTTCTAAATAGAATTCGGGACTCTCTAAACATTGGATTTTTGCAAAATTCTGGAAATTAGTTTCAGAAATTGGCTTCAGTCCTTTTGTTGCAGGTTTAGGTTTGAGTTTAGAGAAAATAAACATATAAACAAATGATTCGTTTTCATAAATCATGTATTTTTTGGATAAGCGATTGAGCAATTTTTTTTGCTTTTAAAACTACATAAAATTCTGAACCAAATTCCAACATGCAAAGCTAACAAAACTTCTTAGTAAAAATTAATTTAACAGCAACCTTCTGGTATTTTCTCACAATGTTCTATCTTTTTAACTTTATGAAAGTTTTCAATTTTCAGGTTTTCCTGTGATGAAGAGTGCGTTTCAATCGACGAAAGATTTTGTTTCAAAAACACGTAATTTCATAACTGAATTTCTTTAGTCTGAATTTTGATGAACGTCTCCACTCTTTTATTAGGCGTCGGCAATCGGGATTTTTTCTTCTTTGCATATAGCAAAGAGAATTCCGCAACCTCTGGCCCTCAAAAGCGGAAGTTCATAAAACTTCAAACGCTTTGTGAACGACAGAAAACGCCCGATCGCCGACACTTCAAGAAGTGGAAAAGCTCAGACGGTTGGTTATCTGATTTTTCTTCGACCTTCATCTGAAGTTTGAGATCTGAGGATTAGTGAGGAGTCTATTCAGATGACACACCACATTACACACACAATCAACACAAAAAGCAAAAAAAAAAGTGATCGAGTTGGTCAATCAATCAACAATTAACTTATAAACATCAGTCAAGGTAAGAACAAAGACATTTCTGCCTATATTAACCAACAAAAGTATCATTCGAATCATTTCTTGCAGTTTTACGCACAACCACTCATGCATGAGGGATGTACTTCAATTCTAAGTTTAGCTTCAACGCGGACCGCCTCAAGGCCGCTGCTGCCAAGGTCGATTTGACCCATACTGAATTCTTGAAATGTGATGAATATTTCGCTAGTGATAAAAATGGAGCCCTCCGGAAGTTGAAAGGTACGGTATCTTTATTAAGAATGTGCTTCCAAATATTTTTAGCAACGGCTTAATCTTGGTTTGCATTTTTCTAGAAGCCCTTACTGAGTATCTCCAGTGCTCACCGCATGAATTGAAATTCCGGTTTCCTGAAACGGAAGCAGTGATAAACCGTAGTGTGTCCACGGTTGACGCATTTGATCCTCAGCATGCCAGCGCAGCTTTCGAAGATTTAGCAAAATATATGCACAATTTACTAGATCAGCCTTGGAGAAAAGACTTTCGTCAAACAAAGGTTTGCCATTCGGATTCCTCCGATTGTTTGAAGTTTACATAATTTTTTTGCGCTTCTAGCTCTACAGTGGATTTTTCATGCATCAAATCGCTGCTCATCTGGATAACGCTCAAGACTTACTTAAGGTCGGTTGAAAAATACTTAGCTCTTTGATATATTGCGCGGAATATCTTATCGCGTATGTGGATTTAGGTTGCCGGCTATGTGGAAGACGATAATGATGAAAACATCCTAACCTTACGCTGTGAACCAGATTTCACTATCCTGAAAGCGCTGTCACGCGATTGCTATGCTGCGAGCCAGGAGTGTCAGGTAAACTAAGAAATAGAATAAATGTGATACACCTGTTAACCCCTCTGTTCTGTTGTATCAGATTTTAAGCGAAGTATGGCGACTGGTTCAGAAAGAAGTGTCCGATCCTCTTACTGTCTTTGAGGCATACCAAGCCAGAAAAAGAGTTGTTGGGGATGCTCAAAAGATTGCAAATGTCTTAATTCTCGAAGCCAAAAAGAAAGAAATGGATGCGAAGGTTCCAGTTGACAAACTGATTGAAATCGATGTCCAGGATGCGATGGCAGATTTGTCCCCTCTCGACTCAACACTTAAAGAATCCACAGCTCATTTTCCATCGGAATTTGGTGACTTAGGATCAAACAATTCGCGCAGAAGCTTCCTGGCAGACGCTTATCCAACCGGAAGGAAATCTCCGGCATCGCCTAACCCAATGGAAGTCGATTGCACAACGTCGTCTCCTGGCTCAGTTTATGCAAGAACCCCCGAACCACGTGACGAGTACAAGCATCGATTCGTAAACAACTCATCCAATAGAAACAAAAGTCAAGGAGTAACTGACTGCCTCATGCCGTCCCCTGTTACAATCAATCAATCTCCAAAGCCGGTTCAACCTATTGACATAAAAGCGTTGGAGGATCAATTCTTGAATACACCAGCACTGCCTTTTCCTCCTTCGGGACCAACATCCACGACTCTCCTCATCAACAAGCAACAAAATCCATCGCCCAACTACTGTAATTTCAGGGTTAGGGATATCAGACGAAGGCAGGACTATCCAAAGAAATCTGGTGATACATTACCAATTTCACAAAAAGCACCAGGCGCAACAAAGATAAAGAAGGAATCCGGTCTTTCCACCACCGTTGCTACTTCAAAAACAACTGAAATGGGAAAGGCCGCTTTGAATTCCACAGCGTTGACACTCACCAAGGAAAAACCAACAAAGGAAGATCGTGAATGCATGGCCCGTCTTATGGAAGACATGACCAACAAACTTGGCAAGGACAAGCCAAAACCAAGTGGATCGTCCAAGGACATAGGAGTTTACAACATTAGTCGTAACCAATGGAACTGTCAACATTGCACTCTCGTGAATGAATTTTACACCTCAGTTTGTGCAGCGTGCGAATCTGACAGGGGCACTGTTCCAGACAAGGTGCAAGAACCTCTGGTTGCAGAAGAAGTCAAAACGATTCAGGACTCAATGTTGGACTCGATTTCTGCCGACAAGGAAACCAGCGGTGACTGGACACTCGTAGAAACTTCGTCGGAATACTAAAAAGAAGGGAAGCTCAGCAGCAGGAGCTGAATTTCTCAGAAAAGTTACTTCCACTGAAGATGTCCGGCCAATACAAAAGTCAAACGGAAACCTCAAAAATTCGTCAGAGGCAATTTCAGAACTTTTCAAAAAGGAGTGCCCCCGATGCACATTTATAAACTATGGAACTTTGCCTTTTTGCGAATGCTGCGAGGAACGACTAACGTAATCAAGACTGATACTCGTATACCAAAAAAAATTTCGCTAGAAATTACAATGTCCAAGCTACAAAGCCAATAGAGTCTTCATTCGTTTTTCTGAGCGCGCAATCAATCGTCCAGTATAATTTAATCCCGCATCCTTCAGGATGTGTGGTTTGTGATTCCTACCTGAATTTAATTAAGATTTAAACTAAAGTGCCTAAAAGGTACAAAATAAATTCAATCATAGGGGTACAATGTAATTTCAAAAGTTTAAATTAGGTAAATTATCAGCTTCCAGGTAGGACTGAGTTTTTCCGGGGTTTTCCTTGGAAATGGCTTCTGGGTTAATTTATTACTGAGGAAAATTCAAGTTTAAATGATAAGGCTAATCCTTTAAGAATTTGGAACGCCTCTTCAACGTGTGTCATGAATTCAAGGATTCTTAGTTACATACTAGACTCATTACCTAATCAATTACTCCTGGCATGAACCAGGGATTTAAACAATCATGACTAATCACACGAGTCTTTAAACTAGTTCTCATCAATGATCAACTTTTTTTCATACAGTTACTAGTTATTAAGATGAAACGCGATGTGAGTTTCAAATGAAACATTTTTCCAGCTTTAGGTTACTTTTTTTGCACAAAGTGAAGGCCATTGGAGTAATTTTGCAAAAATTCATTGAGAATTGCGATATGCGGGGTTATAGGGTATGATTATGTTCTGTAAACCAACAATTCGAAGGTTACTTTAATTTACGTCTTCTGGCTCGTATAATACAATGAATAAAACTGCCTGACATTTCTATTCCAGTCGGCTCACGACGCCGCACCAGCCTTTAGTTATCAATTAAAGCTTAAGAAAATAGAATCTGGACAAAATATAGGATTATAATAATTTTCAAAAGCTTCCAGCAGCGTGACAGTGCAAGATTCTTCAGTGCAAAGTTAATTCCGGGTGTTATCCTAATCATATCCGGGACTGCAGTCACCTAGTCATTAATTTAAAATTCCTATTGTAGGATTTTTACTAGAATATACGGCCTTATTTTTTTTATATCTAAGCCAAAGTACCAGTTCATTGACATTGTCAATTGAGCATGTCAAGAGCATTCGTTCCTCATCCACTTGTAAAATTTTTAGAAAATGTAATCAGCACCTGATAACTGGCTGATAATTGTAGCTACTTGTACGAAAGAAGGAACTTTCTAGGCCAAACTCCGCCAGAGGTTAAAGTTTTAGTCTGTAAAATTTCATCAATTTAGGCTTGATTCCAAGATGATTTTTGAGTGCCTTGGCTACTTGTTTTCTTGCGGCATTGCAGCCATTTTCTTTGTCTATAAGGTCACTGGCGACATTCTCCCGAGTGGTAAGTCCACTTTCCAATTATTTCCTTGACACATAAACAAGACTTCATTTTCATTCAAGGACTCAAGGCCTTCTTGTACCGAGTTGCATTGAATAATTGGCAAAAATCTCAGCCCCAACGCCTCGGATTTTACAACACTTCAAATCCGAAATGCACAAGGGACACTGGGATTTTGCCTTGTCCAGAGGAAGAGGAGCTGGAACTACCGACAAAGCTGGAAGCGACGAATGTAAGCCTCAATTGGGGCATTGTGCGAATTTCTATTGTTCTTTATTGAAATCTTTTGTTTTCCTTAAAGGATTCGGACGAGTTGGTATTCTACGGGGTTGACGACAATGGGAATGGACTTGTGGTTCGGATATGCCGCTATTACGGTGACATTTCAGAAGCGTTCTTATACCTCTGTCTCAATGGCGTGGCTTACTCTGGTACCCTTTACATAAACTTAATTGTTCTTGATGCTAATTTAAGATTGGTAGTTTCAAGACGAGGTCAGACTCCTTCCGTAACTGAGTTTTCACTTGGAAACTTCAAGTTGGAGTTGGTAGAATCCATGCGACTCTGGAGGATTTGGTACAATGGGATCTTAACAAAGTAATAATATTGTGGCAATAAGCTTCATTTCAATGGCATTGTTCCTAATTCTAAAGTTCCTTTTAGAAACAATGGCGAAGATTCGGTTCACGCGGTGCTCAACTTCCTGTAAGTCACGCCCCTCCGTTTTGAATGTAAAGTTGGTAAGAATACGGGATGAACGGTGTTCTTTGTCTCTTTCAAGTTGGAAACCTTTCGACAGTCCTTTGGACACAAAACGGAACTTGAACGTGGAACTCATCACCGACTATTTCACAAAAGCGGGAAGTTTCGGATCCAACTTATTCGATTTGTCGTAAGTTTGGGAAATCGTAAGCGCACGTGCTCCCTAATGCAAGTCTCATCACGATTTCATTTACATTTAAATATGCCACCAGAGGAAGCCGTGGTTTCATCAAAGTTTTCAGGCTTCTTAAACTCTTAAAGGGCCCGACTCCATATTTGATTTCAAATGAATTTTGAGAAAGAATCCCAGCATTGACTCAATTGCGTTGAAGGAAGTTGCAAAATCCAATGACTACGAGGCATTTAGAAAAAGCGTTTTCTCTATTTTTAAAGTCATCCTTAAGTCAAAATATTTCGACCATGATTTCGAATCAGCGGTCTTTTATGAAGGTTTAGCGTTAGAAGAAGCCCGCCGTATTCCATATTAAGAGCAGCACGCGCTTTCCTTTTTCAAGGAATGGATGAGAACCTTTGAATTCATCCCACAGGAGGGTATTACCGGACGGATATATTCAATTCGGAGCCCATCATGGAACCATCCGAATTGACGATGGAAATGAAGAACGTCTCTATTTATATGGATTCCGAAATCGAAAATGGGATTCCCTACCTCTTCAGCAGACGGCTCCAAAGTTTTCCCATCGAAAGCATCAACTTGAACTTTTTGGAATGTCTGGATGTGACGGAAATGCATTCAGACTCAGCGGAACCAATGGTAATCACCCCTATCTCTTTTATGGCTAAATGCTTTTCCTTCATCTCCAGTTCCTGGAATTTCCAGAGATTTGAATTTCAATATTTTTGTATAAATTAAGGAGCATGGATTGATGGCCATACCCTTTTCCCATCGAATAAGAAATCACCCGTAAACCATGTGGACGTGGACCCCGAATCCTTCCAGGGTTCCAATGTCACATCCCTTCCGAAAATGTTTACGATCTCAGGTAATCTTTGTGCTTCGTCGCCTAAACCTGATTTTGACTTCATTATAATTTATGGTTGACAGCTCAAAATCATTCCTTCCGGATTGAAATCTGGCCACGGTTTCAACTTCAAAAGTTTCACGACATGGAAATTGTTTTGTTGACGTTGAGTCTCAACGGGAAATCTGGAAGGGGGATTCTTATTAGGAAATTGAACAATGTGTCTCCAGTGACGGGTGTCAATTCGACCTTAATTGACACCACCATCTTGAACCTTAATAACGTCAAAACGAAAGAGTTGAAGCTCCAACACAATAGTCCCAGTTCGCTGAAATCTCAGGAGATTGTTTCCTTCCTGTCAGACGAAGGAAGAAAAGTGTCGATTGTTGGTGGCAAAGGAGCTTCTTTGGCACAATTGCATCAACTATCCAATTATACTGGGCAGGTAGGTAAAAAGGAATGACAAGGTAAATGACCTCATGAAAACCGTTTCTTTTTTTTAAGTTCAAAACTGCTGCAGGATTTTGCATAACGACTGAAGCTTTTAGGAAGTATTTGCCATTAGATGAATTCCGAGAACTTTTCTCCAACTGTGGAAACACCAATTTGGACTCAACGTGTAATGAGTAAGTTTCCTCCAATCACGGTACATTTATAGCCGTAATTAAGCTTCCGTTTGAAGCATATTCATTACCGTAAATATGCAAATTCTGCGATATGGAAGCGTCGCAGATGCCTGTTCACTTGGCGTGTCCAACTTCCGCCTGGTTAAGCCAGTTTTGAATGATAGTTTTCATCATTTCACTAGAAAAGTCTCATTGCAATTTCCCTTTTTGGCTTTTTGAGCCCATAACGTTGAGCATAACAATTGTCATAATAATACTGACGGCTCAGTCAAAGGATCTTTGATGTCGGAAACAGTGTAATTTCCTTCCCCCCAGTTCTAGTTGTCAGTCCTTTCTCCTTGACTTTCACTTCTGGATATCCTTTTTGCTATGAATAATTTCATTAGATTCAACCACCAAACGAGGACACATTGAGGATCCCCTGCACGCCTTTCCCTGTCAGAACTTGTTAGGAAACCATCGGGCTTTGAAATGCTTCTTTTGTAATATCCATTGAAACGAAATTGTAGCCTAATGAAACCATGCGAGCTGAATAGGAATCTCTTCAAATAAAAAATGATAAGGGGAAAGCTCTCCCGGTGTTTTGGTGATGACGATTTCTTTATCTTTCCCAGGGTTATGAACCGGATCAAGTCATCGACCGGAGCAAAGAGTCAAATGGCTCCTCTGATTGGTTCTTGGATAAATGAAACATTCCAGAAGGATTCAGGAGTGCAGCTTGCTGTTCGCTCCTCTGGTACTTTGGAAGATGGGACTGAGTTATCATGTGCTGGTCAGAATGAAACGTTCCTTGGGGTGAAGCCTGTCGATGTTCCGGAGAAAGTGCTGGAATGCTGGGCATCCCTCTTTACACCGCAATCCCTCCGATACAGACTGTAATAACTCATACTTCCGGAGCCAATGAAAATGTCGTAAATCTCCTCCTCCGGGGAGAGCTGCTGGAGCAAAAGCTTAACCCTGATTTTCAACCTTTGCTTAACAGGAATCATGGGCAACCTGCTGTGAGCGAGATGGCAGTTGTTGTCCAGGAAATGGTCCATGCTTCCGCCGCCGGAGTTTTGTTCACCGCTGACCCACGCACAGGGAATCCATTCAAAATGATGATCTCTGCTAATTATGGCCTCGGGGAGGTACGCCAGAAATTCCAGGAATTTTCTCTAGAGTTTACTCTGAATTCTCTATGCCATTTCCAGTCAGTTGTCTCTGCAGCTTGTGACCCTGATACTATTTTTGTTCTTCGATCCGGCCCTGAGCTTGCCGTCGGTGAGAAGAACTTGGGAACAAAGAAATCAAAAATTGTTTTGAACCAAGATGGCCACTCTCCCACTAGCGTTGAAATTGATTCAAAAGATGCAGGAGAATTTTGTATCAGTGACCCTAAAGCACTGTGAGCTTGGTTCTGTTGCTGTCAAAATTGAGCATGAATTAGGTTCCCTTAAGCCTGTGGATATAGAATGGGCGCTGGATCAGGTAAGAGTTCGTGAATCAGGATTTGACAGTAATTCCTCGACAGGTGACTGGTAAATCCGTGATTTCAGAGCGGTGAAATTTATATCCTTCAATGTCGGAGTATAACATCATTAGACTCATGGACGGATTTTGAACTCATACACGAAGCGGATTCGCCTTATAACACGTCCTTTGAACTACTCACTCATGCCAATACAGGGTAAGCGTGGGAAAATTCTTAAGGGTTTTTGTTTATTTTTCGTTTTTAAATAGGGAAGTGATGCCTGGTGCAACGTCACCGCTAAGCCTCTCCGTCATGGCAAAATCGCTAGATCTCGGCATCCAATTCCAATCCGTGCAACGAACCGGAGAAGGAATTGTACCGTACACTTTGCGTAAAAGCGTGGCCTCGCGTCAACGTGTTTTACTGAATGTCCTCAATACCATTTACACGAGCCTCGAGAGAGAAATTACAACAGACAAAGTAGCCGCTGACCTTTCAATTTTTGGCCATCGGGTCATGGATGAGAAGATCCATG
Source organism: Pseudachorutes palmiensis (assembly GCA_009869845.1). Taxonomy (NCBI): domain Eukaryota; kingdom Metazoa; phylum Arthropoda; class Collembola; order Poduromorpha; family Neanuridae; genus Pseudachorutes; species Pseudachorutes palmiensis. The sequence goes on along the minus strand of VNWY01000046.1, from coordinate 7,728 downwards.
CAATGGCCGTAGAGCGGCATGGCTATGTCTCAGGGATACAACAGCGAAGAGAACTTTTTGCCATACTTAGGGTCAGTGACCTACAAATTAAGCTTCACTTCTCCTAAACTCCGCTTGTTGACCTTTCTAGACTATTTGGAAGAGCGAATCTAAGGTCGAAAGGGCATCCAAAGTTTACAACTCCTATAGAATCCCACTGGACAAAATAAAACGGAATCCAAAGGAAGTTTACAATGAAATTACACGCAGGCTCTACGATTTCTATGAGGTAAAAACTTAAACTTAAAGTTTAGTTGAAAAATTGACGCACTCACACGGTTCATGATGTGAGATCACTCTCCTCTTTAATTGCTCAACGCTTTTTCTATTTCAGATTGCTGTTATTCATTGCATGACATCCGAAGCGAGCACTGTAACCCAAATGTTTGCTCTGCTAACCTTAGCGCAAGGACGGAAAGGTAAAGAAAACTTTCACTTTTCAACGAATGGTTGAAAACTTGGTACTTTTTCGTTTTTAAGCTGATGATTGGGACTCTGATATCTACGAGGATGTGTCAAAGGTCCTTTCTGTTTGTATGGACGTGGAATCAGCGGATCTCCCGACGTCGATGGACACCCTGGCCCAAACTGTTGCACAGCATGGTGGACTACGGGATGAAATCTTGACAGGTTTCGTTGACACAGAGCCTATGGTTGGATTTCATTGGATTTCCAACCATGAGCAACAGATAATCCGGAAATCCCTGGAAGATTTCCTTGAGAAACATGGACACAGATGCATTTCTGAGGTACCATAACGTAAAAAAAGCTCCGTTTTCATTTTGACTTTGATCCTTTTCTGTACAATAGTTGGACTTTATGAGAAAGTCATGGAAGTCAGATCCCGTTCCTTTTGTAAATCTACTTCAAAGCCTTGTTCGGAACAAGCTCAAGTATGAATCAAAGGTTACCACTGGGCCTAAAGTTAGCTACAAAAATGATGACGCTTTGCTCTCGAGTCTTCACATCACTCTGAGCTCACTTGCAAAGTAAGCAAAACCCATGGCGTCATTGGCGGCAACATTTTATAGTCACCTGAATTGCTAATTTTAACCACTTACGCCATTCTTTTGTCTCCACAAGACGGTTCTTGAAATTCCTGCTACCGTACTGTCGCCGTGCTGTTTGGAACCGTGAAAAAACAAAATCCTGCTTGGTCCGAACGGGTGACCAATTGAAACAAGCTTATGAACTTTTGGCTCAATTGATGGTCCAAGAACACTTACTTGGAGATTCAAAACTGATCTATTTCATGACCCATCGGGACATTGGCCAACTCATTGAGAGACACCATAACAGCCCTAAGATTCTTTACAAGTAATACAACTTGTAAATGTTGTGCGTGTCATTTTAATTCGATTAACTTGTTCCTCAGGGCTCTTCGTAAGATGAAATTATTCCCTGAATTGAACAAGGAAGAGTATCCTGAAATCACAGTTGGGATTCGTCAGCCCGTAACATAAAACATTTTCTAGCTCATTAACTTTCAACCCCCTGGGGGTTGGGGCATACCTCTGTAAGCTGTGGTTCTTTCTACAGGTCGAGAGGGAAGAGAATGTGGAATATGGAGACACCATCACCGCCACTCCAGTGAGCTCAGGGAAAGTTCAAGCTCCAGGAAAAGTCTGCATGACGATTGAAGAGGCTTCGAGACTCATTGAACCAGGCGACATCCTCATCACGCATGGGACAGACATAGGATGGAGCCCTTTCTTTCCGATTCTCGGTGGGATCGTCACTGAGCTCGGTGGGCTCATTTCACATGGTAAGATCATCCCAATTTATATCTTCTGGAGACTCAGATGAAAGACGGGGGATCTCCAGTCAATCCCCTTTGCTATGTCACCCTTGAAATTATTGTGGATGTGAACAGGTGCTGTGGTGGCGAGGGAATATGGTCTTCCTTGCATCGTTGGAGCAGGAAATGCTACAAAAATATTCAAAACTGGTATAAAGATTATACAAAATTCAATCATTCTAAAATTCTTACCTTTACGTATGTTTAGGCGAGCTATTGCTTCTCGACGCTGGAAAAGGGACCCTTACAAAAGTAAAGGTGAACGCTAACAGCACCGCAGTTAATCAATGAACAGAGTTTAATTCTTTAAATTAAAGAATTGTGACTGAAAAGAGTGTTTGGCAAGGAAAGAAAAACTTAGCTGTGTTCATAAGTTATTAATTAGGAACGAACGCATCATTGGTCCAGAAATCCTCCAGGAATGACTGGAAAATATTCAATATTTACAAAACCCTGTGAGGAGGCACTTTAGTCGCAATTTCCTTGGAATGGGTCAGATCAATTGGCAACCGCAATTTTCTGGAAGATTGTATCCTCACAGGAGGAATAGTTTTTAGCCATGATTGTGAGATCCTCGTTAGCATCATAAGTCATGACCTGAAAAAGGAAAAACAATCACAATAGAAACCTCCCCATCATCACCCTCAGCCTCCAGGAATTGAAATGCTTTCCCTTACTGGAGCCGGGAGAAAGAACTTGTTGTGAATGAGCCAATCCTCATGCAACTTGTGAATGCTCTTGAGGTAGTCTAATGAAATGGAGTTTTCCTCAGAGCGTCCTCGCTGACAAATACGATCATAGACCACTTTTGGATCCGTTCTCAAGTAAACTGGAAACAATTTGGAACTCATGGGAGATCACGTAGTGGAAATAATCAAAGACTAAATTACCTATGAGATCAACCTTGAGGGGCATCTCTTTCCGGAAGAAATCGAACCATTCAGTAAGCACAACGTGCTCAGCATCAGCCATGAAACCCTGTTCTTGCAAGTTATTCGTGAAGCAGTACCTGAGGAAAAATTAAACTTGCAATTTGTGACCTTTATTTTAAGTAGGGAATTACTTTGCGCTGAAAAGGGATCGTTCCATTAGCTTGATCGGCTGCTCCACTGGCTTCATGTGGACATCAAGCATCGTCAACTGGACATACGACTGGAAGCATGAGCTCCACTTCACCGGGTCTTTGTACATCAAATCCTGCAAAGAAAAAAGGCCATCAATAACCTTACAAACAAGGGGGTCATTAGCTCCTGAAAAGATTCATTTGTATCAATTTCTTCCAAAAATACATCCATCCATACATGCAAAATTCCTGTCAGTTGGTCGTGACTTGGAATCATTTTGCAAAAAAGTAATTTCCAGTCGGTTCAACGTCCTCAGACAATGACAATTATCTCCAATTTGCAATTTTTATTTTTGACAAAGCAACAAACATAAATCCCATCTTTTGATTCGTAATCTTATCTTGCTAAAATCCCATTTCCCCATAAATATATTATACTTTGACATTTTTACATTTTTCTGGAAAACTAACAGAAAGTGACACACTGGAGATTGAAAACTGAAGAAATCTGCAAAGGAACAAAATGTGGGTTTCTTTAGAGAAAATATATATTATAGTTTCTGAAAATAAAGGTATTCATCATCTATGGTAATAATTTGGATTTGAACCCTGATTGAAAAAATTGAGGATAATCCAGTTCATAGTTAAGGGATGGTAATTAACTAAACCAGAAAAATGGTGAGGAGAGGCCGTTCATGATCGTGTTGATTATCCTATCATTGCACATAATTTAGCGACCAATTTGGATAATTTACCAATTAATGATCTAAACCAATCATAATCTAGGACAAAAATCAATTCAAATATTCAATGTCATCGACAATTTGACCTTTGGTCATAGCGCCGAGTGGACGCTTGCGGACTCCGTTGAAACATTGACCCCGACCTTGATCACATCCTTTGACCTGCTGGAAGTTGCCCCTTGAACCCACAACCTTCCCCACCGTGGATGGTTGGTGGAATGAAAATCGAGGGATCTTGATCATTGGTTCATCCCCGAGCTCAATCAAGTCCTTCCATTCCTCATCTTCGGCGGTAGTGATTCCCATCATGGTCCTTGAGCGTCCAGCGATTGACGTATTTGGGCTGGAGTCGTCGTCGAAACCAGCCAGCAGGGCGCTCTCAATGCTGGAACTCTGCTGCTTCTTCCCTTGCATTGCAGGAAGAACCACGATTGCCAGGGACAACATGAGAACCAAAAGTGTTGTAGCCGCAGGAACCACATTGTTATTGTGGGCTCCTGGAGAGGCACTGTTGTTCGTCGTCCCATTCACAGTGCCACTTGAAGCAGCCGACTTTGTAGCATTTGCAACCATGATTTGAAGTCTCTTGACTTGAGCCATTAATTTTGAATTCGCAATCTCCAGAGTCCGAACTTTCCTACCGAGGAGAGACTTCTCGGCTTCAACTTCATGAACTCGGGTTTGAAGGGTGTCAAGGAATTCCTTCTTCCGTTTCCTCGAGTCCTGAGCAGAGATTTTGTTTCTGATTTTCCTTCGAATTCGCTTCAACTCCCTCTCTTCGAATTTTGTGAGCGGATAGTGGGATGGGAGGGCGACGCCTTCCTTGATTAAAAGCCGTTTCTCTTCGTCGGATAATTTGAGTTCCTGGTAGGCGTGGTGGTGAGAATGGGGCCCGCTGGGGGAGCCGGTGGAGCTGACCTCCATGATTTCTTCCCCGCTGATATTCCCATCGTCATCTTGCTGGACAATTTGATACGTCTTGCATCCAGCAGGAAGAATGCTGACCAACTGGACTACTTTGACATCTTCATATTGCTCCTCCTTCCCATCTTCGTCAGATTCCTTGTTGACGTCTTCATAATGACCTGATTGCGAGTGGCTTGGAGATGACGAAGAAGCTGAAGAAGAAGCTGAGCACGGTGATAATCCACCTTCAGAAAGACTGTAGGAAATCATATCAATGTCCGGTGATCCGATGTCAATATTCTCAGAGCCATCCGTCAGATCATCAAGGATCTCCGTGTCGTCCAATTTGTCTCCGTATCGAATGGATTCCAAGAACTTATCATCGTCCAGATTCCAACTTTCAGAGTTTAGAATGTCAAAGCTCTCGTCCTTGAGCAGGAAGCCTTTAGAGTTGTTGAGGAATATGTCCAATCCGTCCATATGTGATGACATTCCGGCACCTTTTTATCACAATTTTCGTCCTTTTGGAATTTCAGTGAGCACAAACTGATGCAAACTGAGTGGAGAGACCACTGTTTCAAGGAATGAGTTATAAATTTAGCCTCAATTTGTTTCAAATCGAGGTAAATGTAATTAATCAATGGAACAGGAGTCTCACGTAGGAGCTGTCGAAGCACCAAAGTGAAAGGGATAGAAAACTGCGCTGTCGAAAATAGACAAGTGCCAAGTTCACTTATCAAAGTTAACCATATGGATATTTCCCCCGGTGGTTCTGGTGAGGTGCCTTTTGTAACGGCAAATCCTAACACAAAAACGGACGTTTATACTATACCGGTCTGGCTATAGCCCCCTGAGATACCGGTATGAAAAGAAGGGAAAAAACCAACCAAATGCCAAATGCCAAATCATTCAAACAAAACTACCATGCACAGCATAAATAGTGAGCTTACCAGAAGGTTATGACCCTGGACATGTCTCCATTTCTCAACAGGTTCATCCAGGACTGCGACCTTGTCGGAGAATTGTTTGAAATGCTTCAGGAACGTGGTCTTCCCACTACCAATGTTACCCTCGACCAGGATCGTGAAGGCTTGACGATTGAAGGCTCTTGAGGTCATCTTGTAATGATTCAAAAATTAACTCAACTTACTAAAAGTAGTTAAATTCTCGATAAAGGGTAACCCCTGAAAATTGTCAGAGGAGCAGTCAGTAGTGTAGTGCACAAAGAGTGAGCAAACTGCATGCAGAGGGAGAAAGACCGCCAGAATCTTTCAGTCCCTGCAGGTCGCTCAATGCCTGACGGTCGCTAAAACATGCGACCCAGGTGCATCAGCAAAAGTCGCTCAGATGTGCGGCAGGGTCGCTTATAATAAGAGTCCCATACCGCAAACTTAAACTTTTTGGCGCAAACTCAGACGAAAACAGTTCGTTTTTCAACTTAAATTGACGAAAACAGTAATTCTTTCATAGTCTCATAAACATAGGATAAAGGTACATATGCTACTTCAACTCCGTTTTTAGCCTAATTCAATCAAAAATGATCAAAAGGTTTAATAGGTCATTTATTTGATAAAACCGAGAAATAAGGCACGGTCGGCTATTAGGCCGACTATACTTGGCCTACTTACGTCGCCACAATAAATCAACTATGAAACGATAAGTGCATTTACAATTATTATTCACATTCACATATTCAATATCCAAATTCAATTGGTGTAATTCTGTGCTACGCATTATGGCAGAAGTGTTCAAAAGTTCAACTTTACGAAATTAAATCGGTAAAACTTTTTGCGTCGTCCATGCTTTTGACCTTTTGTTAATTTCGTAATTTAAAAATTTAGTTTCGCGGTTTTCTTGTAATGCAAAGAGCATACAAGGAACAAAAAATATTGGGTTTTACCGAAATTAATCCAGCGTGGGACCTTACAAGGCCGTCGCGGACCCTGTTTATGCGATTTCCATATACTTCTCGGTGAGCAACAAATAAACCGCGCATTCCAATTCTAACGTCATTGTCTTTGTTAACGGATAAAATGACCTCTACAAATGTTGTTCGTCCTGACGAGATTAACTACTTTTGCAAATTCAGTAAACAATATCGACTAATCTTAATTTCGGAGTCGAGTCGGTGGCACTACTGACATTTCCATGCATCCCTGACGTGTAGATGAATCACTCCAACGACAATACCAATTGGCTTAAAGTGTCTTAAGTTAAACGGGATTAGTTTTAATTTTCTGTCATCAACTTAATTAGATTCAACTGAATTGGTAGGGAAGGCGGCCAAAGTGCGTAGTTCATAATGACAAATAAAGAAACTAGTATTCAAGGTTAGGCTAAGCGCTTTTGTCAAAACAAGATGAACGATTGAATTTTGGAATTTTCATTTCATGCTAACTGATCGAACATAGCAAGGTCGAGGTGCCCTCTCATTGTAACCTACGAACACCGGATTTGCAAATAGATTTATAACCACCGCGCGCGCGCCATCAGCATTTCCCTTACATTTTCATTCGATATTTCACGTTTTGCTTTTATGACCCATTTTGGGGAGCAAAAAATTCAAATTATTTCGTATCTCAATTTCTAACTCGCAAAGTATTTTCCATTGTAAATAATTAACAATTCTTTACTTTAGATCGGTCTTGAATTAGATTTTGAAATGGAATACCTAATAAACATTCATTTGGTTTCTTAGGATTAACAAGAGTTTGTGGTCTGGATTAAGTTAATAAAAGTTCCTGCGAAACTAGAATGGCCTTAATTGACGGTTTGAGGTTCTTAGTTTTTAGGCTAATTGAGTTAAGGAGCTCTTCACTTTAAACTAAAGCAAGGCCAAAATAAGTCATCAGCACTTCTACAAATGTCGATTTTATCTATTTTTATTTAGACTCTGACGTGTGTTTCCGATTTTATAGTCGCCTGCCGAAATGCGGCATGGAAAGAAGTCAAGACTAATAACCGGTGTGGGTTTATATTCTTTTACACACATTTGGTCCAATAACCCATTACCCTAATAACAAATAAGTTAAGGCAGAACCTCCGTTTTTTTTCTCTCCCATACCCACGCCACTTTTTTTGCTCTTTTTCCTCTTATCGCCACGAAATTCCTCCAAAATCTCCATCTGAAACAACAAACAGCAGCGGCGTGGATCCTTGGAAGATTCAAATCGATATTT